>BLKR01006294.1:0-60345 GCA_011170035.1 Teleogryllus occipitalis
TTATACCTCTTTAGTCTATGGCTGTGCCATCCGCGGCGCCCAGCTGTCGACTGCGGGGTCGTGGTAGCCTCCTCCATTCACAGAAGTCTGCGAGAGCGTTCGTCCCCTCGCCCATCGCCTGCGACTCAGGAACAAAGGACGTCTGCTCTTACAGTCCACTGAACGTGTGCATTTCTTTGCAGCTGATGGAATTCTATCCGGCGGGTGAGTGGACCAGGATTTTCTGGCAGATGTAGACATTTTTCTTTTCATTTTCTGACCTCTCTCTTCATTGCCCAAGCGGTGGTGTTGACCCGGCCTTTCCACTGCGCCACACATCTCATCTTTAGCTTCGGAAATTGCATGTAAAATCTGTTGAGCCTAATGTATTCATGAACAAACAATCACGATATAGTTGTAATCAATCAATTTGTTAGCAATCACGTTCTGTATTTGTAAAATTAAGCAGAAAGAAAAATTATTTTTTACTTCTATTATTATTTATTTGAAAATTTATACGAAACAACGTGATGTATTTCGATAATTCGTTTAAAGGTGATCGTCATATTCCTAATACAATTATATTAGACGGACTTTGCGTGATTTCTGTTATCAATTCCAGGCCAATGCCAAAGAAATATTCTAACAAACGGGCCACGAATCGGCCGCGACCATTCTCTTTCCATCCTCTTCCTTGTTCAAGCCTAGGGGCATGGAAAATGTCCAACAGGGGAAATACATGGAGAAGGAAATTCCTCGTAAGTCGATGTGTAAGTCGCCGCCGGATCTCTTCATCCAGCGGAGAAGGAATCACCACCTCCCGGGATAAAACATTCACTACACTAATGGGACTAATGATCTTAGCATAGGGAACAATTATTGTAACAGTTAATGTGCCCGAAAACAATCAATCGATCAATTGTGTATATGTGGAAATTATTTTTGCAGTATCATGCATGGTGTGCCTTTTACTTTAAAGTTAAAGAATGAAATAAAAGAATTACTTTTACTTTAAAGTAGAAGAGTAAATCGAGAATGAGAACACAACACACAATTGTAGTTAAAAGAGAGAAAGACGGCAACCATTTTGTATGCGTATTGTTTTACTATCACTAGACACTGCCCTCTTCTATACTTCGATTTTTCCACAGTGGCCGATTAGATTAGGTCATTGTTACTTCTCCCGACTTATAAAATGAATATTTGTAATTCATCTACGAACGTCCTTCTCAATGGGGCCTGTGACCTCTGAAATGTGCTGTTAAAAACATTCAGGTTATAAGGCAGGAGGTTTAACAAGGACCTAATGTCATCGGCTATTATAAAAAAAATCGAAGTACCGGTATATCCATTTTCCTCGGTTGCTTCTTTCTTTCATCGCCAAGTGCTTGTCTGCGTCTCGCCCCAGCAGAGCCCCCGAACTTTTTTTTTTCTTCTCTGTTTCCCCTCCACAGTAACCCTGAGGAGGCAGGAATTTATTTAATTACTGGCGTACAAATTACGCTGCTGCCTTGCGGCTTAAGTAGCTAAGGGAGAGGTAAAAAAACAAATATTAACTAAAGCTAACTTAATTCTAGCTTAAATCTAATTTAATAATTATGTTGTAGCACTTCGGCATACTTAATTTACACGAAAAATGTTATTGTTATTTTTTTCTTGATTCTAAATGTTTTTGCATGGTTTTCTGGGTGGTTCTTTTTTAAATTTATTTTTCATTCGCGCATCATTCATTCATTATATACATAACCATTCATTCCCACCGCACTGCACTGACTTGGCTCAAAGCGTCCGTGGCGCTCAGGTCCATTGGGAGGTGTGGCAGGAGGGGCGCGTCGTCGCGTTGCCCACGCGTGCCTCGGCCGATGGCGAGTCTTCCCCTCCGCGTTCGGCTGCCTCCGCTTGCTCGCACAAGGTATAGAGCGATTTTCCTAGGGATGAGCCAAAGTGACAGCTAGTGCTGGCCACAACACTGAAGGTTCTGTGGTCGTTGTGCCCTGGAGCCCAATAGACTCCCTTTCCGCATTCGTTCGTTTGCAGTTGACTACCTTGTAAACGGCTTCGACACTTCCTTTTGTGGTGTCCTTGTCCGACAAAAATATAGTGCGCTGCGAGAAATAATTTATATTAGGAAGTGCAGTGTTATGAGCTCTTCTGTAAAAATTCTTTTTTCTTTATATATTACATTGAATTTACTTTTTGTGTGATAAATATTATGTTCATTTTAAAACCGATACTTGAATGCGAGATGCGTACCGGTATGCGAACGTGTTTCCAACTTAAAATCATTTTTCTTTCTATTTACATTCGTGACAGTTTTCTTTTACTGATTGTGAGAGCATGTTAAGAGTGTTTCCACATGCGTAATTACATTTAAATATTTCCCGGACTCCCGTACGTGCATATACCTCAGCGATACTCTTAGACTTAGCTCTTTACGAAGGGGCGTGACTGAACAGCTGTCGCGGCGGAGGGATGCTTCTCTGAAATACATGTGATGTTCACTTGTTTTCGCGAACTGTCACTTTGGCTTATCCTTAGGAAAATCGTTCTATAGCGAGTTTGTCGTGAGGCAGCGCACGGAAGAGCCTCCGAACTGCCCCTCGCCGTTGCCCCCTCAACCCCTCCGCGTCGAGGCCAGCTGCTCCGGCAGATGCCGTTGGGGAGCGCCGCTATTTCACCCCGAAGGCTTTCCGGTTGCCCTCCATTCCACCCCTCCCCCCACCGAGGGGCTTCGCTGCGCTCCGCTTGCGACTTGGCTGTCGGCCGCGAGGGGCGCCAGCAGGCTGCAAAGCATTTGTCGCTCTTTTCACTGAAATGCGGAACTGGGGCTGAGCCTACCGAATTTTTTGTCTTTATCGTGCGCGATCAGTTTTTAAAAGTTCACACTTTTATTTACATGAAAGTTAACATTCACATAAAATACATTACATTTCATACAATATCTATATATATAAAAGAAAGTCGCGTTAGTTACACTATTTATAACTCAAGAACGGCTGTACCGATTTGGCTGAAAATTGGTGAGCAGGAAGCTTAGAGCCAGGAGACGGACATAGGATACTGTTTATCCCGTTCGACAGCGTTCCTGTGTGAGAACGCACGTTTTTGCACGTACGCAGTGCAACAAAGATAGTACAGTTTCTCACAGTGAGTGCGACACGAGAAAAAGATGGGACCGGCTGTTACGGCGGAACAGAGTTCGCCGGGTCAGCTAGTATTCACATAAAAATTAGCACATTAATTTAATTACCCATGGTCTTGTAATTTTCAGCAAATAACAGAGAAAATGTATCAGCTTTTAGTGATAAATTCATTTACATAGTACTTGCAAACGGCGTCTGGTAAGTTGATCTGGAACCACAATAATTACATACGTCACAGTCCGTCAGCTATTTTTTTAAAAAAGAATATTGTTCTCCAGAGTTTTTCAAATATTCTTTTTCAATCTCAACATAGTACATTTATCGAAACGATTTTACTTTTTCACTTTAAAAACATGCCATCTTTCTTTTCATTTAAAAAATCACTTACTTCATTTAACAAACAAAGAAAACAATAAAAAATGTTTTACTGACGAAAATTTAAAATTTATTGTTTTGTCTTGGAGTTAATGCATTTTGATCTGTTGCTCGTCCCATTAAGGGGATCTTTTGCTGCTGCTATCTTCCGCGACCAGACAACCCCTAGACGTCCCCCTCCTCCAATGCATCCCCGACTGTGATGGTGACGCAATAAGTCGCTCGTTGTGCTTCCTGACGTCGCGGAGGCACCCTGCCGCCGTTCCCCCCTTCCTCAGCTCCCCCCAGTCGACCTACACAAGGGCGTTTGCCACTGCAGCTGCCACCGGCAGGGCTACCACCGTTGCCTCCACTATTCTCATGGCCACGCTCACCTCAACGAAGACTTCCCAGGGCATCAATTGATGTTACTGTAGTGCTTCTGAGCGGCAGGTCCTAGGGTTCCTGTCCCGACCGTGGTAGGATTTTCGAAGGAAGAGAATTCTAGCGGCCGGCTGCTCTGATCGGTAGTTTTCTGTGGTTTCTCCGATCAATTCACTTTCACTTCTCTGAATTCACTTCTCATAGAATTCACTTCTCCCCATAGCACGTCATACGCAGTTTCAACTGTTTTTTGACGTAAAAATAAATAAATAAAAAATAAATCATCACCAGGCGAATGCCGGAGCAGTACCCTAACAAACGGGCCACGGACCGCGCGCGAACTTTTCTTTCCCTTCCTTGTCCTATCAAATGGAGTTAAAGCTTGTCCCGGCTGGGGCGGTGCCCCACTGGGGAAGGAGATATCTGGATGGGGAAACCCCCACAAACGGATGGGTAGGTGGGTGCCGGATCTCGCCATGCAGCGGGGGAAGATCACCATCTCCCGCGATAAATAGGTACTACACTTACGGGAGCAGTTGACGCACCAAGGTTCTCTAATCAACAATCAGGAATGTCATTTTCTAGTTCTAACGCAGGTATTTTCTCATCTCTCCTCAATCCGATTTTATCTCCAACCCACCCCCACATCAGAAATATTTTTAACCACCATCCGGTTCATTTTTAGTGCATTAATCGTAAGACCCAAACCCGAAGTTTGTTGATGGATTGATTTTTTCGGGTTTTCCGGGCGTGTCAACTGCTTTTGTCATTAGTCCCGTTAGTGACCCGTTAGTCCCGCTAGTGACGTAATCCCGTATGTTTTTTTCTCGGGAGATGGCGATCTTCCCCCAATGGATGGCGAGATCCGGCGCCGACCTACCGTCGGCTGATGGGGTTTCCCCCTAACCAGGACACTCCCACCAGCGGGGCACCGCCCCAGCCGGGACATGCTGTAAGCCCCCGACCGGTCTCCCGGAATATGTGGTAGTGAAGTGCATGTTAGCGTTACTGAGTGTGTAAGGGGAGAAGAAAGGACAAGGAAGAGGAAGGAAAGATCGCGCGCGGTCCGTGGGCCGTTTGGTAGGGTACTGCTCCGGCATTCGCCTGGTGTTGTTCGGAGAAACCACGGAAAGCTACCAATCAGAGCAGCCGGCCGCTAGAATTCTCCTCCAGACAGCGACTGAATTCTATCTAGCTGAAAAGCTAGTGTCGAAAATCCTGCCACCGTCACGACTCGAACCTAGGACCTCCCAGTAAGAGGCGCTGCTCGTACAAGAATAGAAAAGCATGAACGCTAACCTTAGGTCGCCGGCCAAAGCACCGGTTTCCGAAGTTAGTGTTCACCGCTTTCAGAGTCCATCTCTTCTCGCGTCGTGCATTCCGCTCGCCCGCGCTGCCACCCGGGGAGTCTCGCCCCCCTCGCCGGCGGGCGCGTGCCCCCGGAGCGGCAGCTGCCCCCTCCCCCCCCACACACACTCACTCCGCCGCCACGCCCCCCGGCCAGCGCCTCCTGCCATCCCGCCGACGCGACGGAGGCTTCCAGGCGGCGCTGCCCTCGGAATGTGGCCCACCACACACGCCAGCCCTTCTTGTAGAGAAGCACTTTCCGAAGGATGAGATTTTCGACACTAGCTTTTCAGCTAGGTCGAATTCAGTCGCTGTCTGGAGGAGACCACTAGCGGTCGGTTGCTCTCATCGGTAGTTTTCCCTCCGATCAACTCCAGGCGAATGCCGGAGCAGTACCCTACCAAACGGGCCACGGACCGCGCGCGATCTTTCCTACCTCTTTCTTCTCCTATCCTCTCCCCTTACACACACACACCTACACTAACATGCACTGCACTACCGCATATTCCGGGAGACTGGTTGGGAGCTTAGAGCTTGTCCCGGCTGGGGCGGTGCCCCGCTGGTGAGAGAGACCTGGTTAGGGGGAAACCTCGCTAGTCGACGGTAGGTCGGCGCCGGATCTCACCATCCAGCAGGGGATGGTCACCGCCATATTCCGAGAAAAACATGCACTACACTAACGGGACTAATGACCAAAGCAGTTGACGTGCCCAAAAACACGAAAAAATAAATAAATAAATCAATTCTAAGGATGAGCCAAAGTGACTGTTCGCGTAACAGGTGAACATGACATGTCATTCAGAGAAGTATCCCTCTGCCGCGACAGCTGATCAGCCACGCCCCTTCGTTAAGTGCTAATGGCTCCTGTGAAAACATCCCTATGCAGAAGTCTAAGAGTTTCGCTGAGGTATATGCACGTACGCGAGTACGGGAAATATTTAAATTTAATTACGTGGAAATTTAATTACGTGTGTGGAAAATCTCTTAACGTGCTCTCACAATCAGTAAAATAAATGAAAATTAGTTGAGTTAAGAATAAATGTTAGGAGCGAGCGTTGTAGACAAAATCTGATAACCACAAATGTTCGCTCCCGTGTATTAGAAACTATTTTGCATTAAAAAAACGGACTACAAATCTGTTATTAGATTTCTTTTGTCAAAATAACCAAACTTCCCACTCCTCTCGCAACTAGCGTAGCGAGGGCTCAAGAAAGCTGTTTCGAGAGCTTTCATATTTCAAGGAAGAAGCAAGGCATGTGATTTCACAATTATGTCACGACAATAACGCCTAACAATATTATATCAATAAATTATCACTCTAATTATAATAATACACGCCAATAAAACACATTTAATTTTATTTCATCAATAGTATTAAAAATAATACGTCAAACATTTTATTTATAAGAAATGAGGATACTAGAGATAATACCAAATTTTATTCTCTTCCACTTCATAAAATAAAATATTGTAAAAGAAAATACATTCGCTCAGCAGTAAATACTGTACTACAGTCACTAACGAGCCACACAAATAATCAAATTCTTCAACGCGAACCTCTAATAAGCCAACGGCCGGCCACACCCTGCGCTGATGCTCCGTGAAGCACTGTTAATTTCCATTTGTATGAGCTCCGCCCCTCAGCTGAATGACGGCGCCCTCGGGGTGCGGGCTGGTAGACAGACCCCGCGCGTCCAAACACTGCTCCAGATGCCCGCGTAAGGAAAGGGAATGCTACACTCTAAGGCCTCATTCACAATGCAAACTTAAACGTAACATAAGCTGTAAACTTATGCAGTAAACTTTTCACGTAAAAACGAGCATTCACAATGGCAAACGTAAGCTGGAATGTAGGTTTTGCCTGAACCAATCAGAATTCAACATATTGATCGATTCGTTTCTAGCATTTTTTTCGACTCTCCTATCGATTTCGCCTTTTGCATTTGCGAGCAGCTGTTGCGCCCCTACCTATTGAGGTTATATGCGAGCAGTGAGCTTTAAATTGTGTGCCGCAAACTCCACAAACTTCTATGCTCTACCTTTCGACTATACACACCAATACACATGCATAAACAAGAATCGATCTGGAGTCGACCTTCCTTCTCGCGGATTTTGTTGTGCATTTGTTTTTTTCATGCTGCTCTCTGATTGGTCTTCGGTAGAATTTCGACGTAAACTTAAACGTAGAAGCTTGGAGCTTGTGAGCTCTTTAAGTTTACGTCTCACGTCTACGTTTACGTCAAGGCATTGTGAATGATCTCGCTTTATAACCCATTTCTAGGTTTTGCGGCTACGTTACGGTTACGTTTAAGTTTGCATTGTGAATGAGGCCTAATGTTGGCTTTACACTAGCAAGAGGTTCCCGCAATATCTTTCAGCAATGTGTTGCTGATTCTTGCGGTCATCTTTACACTAGCAAGAAGAAGACGGGGCAATGTGTTGACAGAAAAATGGGAAGATCTTTCCGACAAGATATTGCCGATCGTTACATTAGAACTTTTTGTTGCCGTGGTTGATGACGTCACGAGGAAAATGGCGCGTGAACTTATGTGAGGTTATACCTCACTTCCCGACATGGCTGGTAGAAGGACGGAGATGCGAGACTTGGTCGCACTTATTGTGCTCAATGAAGAGAAAGAAATGCCGACATTTTGTGAGGTGTGACTATATTTTAAGAAGAAAGGAAAAAGGGGACTTGTGCAAATTCGGTACAGGACCCTCAATATTTTCCATAAAACAAAACGTTTTCGTGGACTTCGATTCACGTGAGAGCAAAAAAAGTTTCTTTTTATAAAAAGTTCAATTATTAATTCGGATAAAATTTTAAAATATCTATAACTACTGGTGATGCATTATAAATTAATTTTAAAATTGATTTAGATTAAATATCTTTATATTTTTAACGTAAAAAATTAATAATTAGGGAGTACCTATTGCTAAACCAAATCAATCATAGAGAGTTTGTAATATTTATTACTACTTCCTTTATTATATTAAAGCTTTTTCACACACCCATTTTACGAAGAAAACGCGTATAACAATACAAAATAATATGTCTATTACTACCTTAACCGTACTTCCTGCGCATGTAACCATGGTCATCATTGGCTTCTTCCAGCAATATCTTTCTCAGATTTTAATCCAATTCTAGTCTCAGCAACAGCCGACAATATCTTTCCGAGGACGGAAACACACGAGTTTACATTACGACCGGAATATCTAGCAAGAAATATTGCCAACATCCGAAAAATTTATGGCCGCAATGTTTACATTGGCAACTTTTCTTGGGAAATAATATTGCTCGCCATTTTCTTGCAAGTGTAAAGCCAGCTTAAGTCTCTGTGTCTTCCACGGCGCATCTTTGAGACGTTTTCACTGGCAGGCATAGGCCTTTGAATACCGGTATGCACTGTAATTACGAAATATACCCATTCAAAAAATGTAAATATATCCCACTGCGTAAACTATACCAAATGTAAAGAAAACAGCAGAGTTTTATGTCCATTTTGTAGAGGAACTTTTCCGACGTCTCTTATTGGATATCCTTTACTCTTCCGTTCCAATTAATGAGTATAGTTCTGAGAGAAAATCGACTTTGGTTGAAGACATCGCGGAGATCTGAACTGATACTTTGAAAGGTGAATGTCACGCATCAAACCGGACTCGAGAGCAATCTGTCGGTGTCTCCTTAAAACTAAATTCACATTCTGCGTATGCAAGTGTCCTTCTCATCTATTGTCCAAGCTTGGATTCTGTTTCAAGTCATGTTCAAATAACATACAGGTTGCGATGGAATTTAAAACAATCATGTAACATACTTTGTACTGGAATTCGTACCTCTGAGGAGAAAAACAATAAATTAATAATGGTAACATTAATATGATTCGGTTACTTAATTTTTATATTCAGTGTGCCTTGCGAATATGTGACTATGCAGGTATTTAAATCGCCGTTCGCGGTATACTTTTTATAAACACTACGTTGCATTAAGTCCGAGGCGGATTATTTATAAGATAAATAGGATTTATAAGCTAAATATTCTTAGTTGTGGTCAAAGAAGAGCATTTATAACAATATTTAGAGACAATTAACTACCTTTCTTTCAAAGAAGGAAAAAAATCCAAACACTTCCAAGGGCACCTGGCAGGTTAATACACGAATTATAATACTGGAAATGTATTGAGAAATGTGTTATGAAAAAATTGAAGTTGTCTGTCCCATTTTGCGGATAGTGTTAATAAATGGATTGATTGAAAAAAATTACAACTTTGTCAAAATACCGACGACCTCTGTGTACATAAAACAAGTCGGGCTTTCTAACATTAAGTGAATTACAACCAATTTATAAGACCAACTTCATTAGGAAAACTGAATTTCTCTTTCCAGACTTAATAGACGAAGAATAACCTACTACATATTTGACTGGCATTCCAAAATAGTAATTTACACACCAAGGGCGTTATAAAGGTTCTAAAAATCGAACTCACTCATTATTAGCAGTTAACGCCTGTGGCACGTACTACAATATTTATTTTTTACCTAATTTTAATTATTCAGATTTTTCTTATTTACTTATTAACTAGATGTGAACTTGACTCGGTTTCTCTTTTCATATTTCCCTCCCTTAATTCCCTTTCATAATTACCTAAGATAATACGTAGCATCATTCAACTTTTTTTATATTTCCCCTGTAACAACAATCCTCTCAATCCAGTACGTTATGAAGTGTATATCAAGCTCTGAATCGAAGGCAATAACAAGCAATAACATATCAGTTAAAAAATAAAATTATTTGCTAGAACAAAAAGTGTATATGGTTTTACGCGCTTTCCAGTTTTATCTCCAGAAGATATCTTCACATTTTGATCAAAATGTCACGGACCTACTCGAACATCATATTATTTCTAACAAATAAAAAAGATTATCGGGTTCGATTACCGATCGATGCAAAAATAGAGTTTTAGCTTTCCTTTAAAATCGTCCCAGTTTCTGTAGCTGTGTGACGAAGAAAAGCTCAAGCAGGCGGATCTTGCTAGTTACGATGAAGAGAATACGTTATGTTCGCATGTCGCTCTTACCCCTCAAGCATGGGAATTTAACTAAGCCCAGGCAAGGGGACACCGGTAGCTGGCCGGCGAAGTCGGACTACCGACCCAAAACGCCAAATACATACATACAAAAATATTATCAGCATCGGTTAATGGCTTACAATTATGTTAACATAACCTCAAAATAAATGCAGGTCGAATTGAAAACCTCTACCTAGTTTCATTGAATTTTATGCACGTGACATGTTTTTACTCTGCATCGCTTTGTATTAATTTATAAAAAGGATTCTGTCAGTATTCGAAAATATTTGTTATTGTTTCGTGAAACGAGGCCACGAGAACTTGGAAAGCGCGCCGAGGTTTTGGTTTTTCCTCCGGGAGGTTTGCAGGACCGTGACGAAGGCGCTTGGCTCGGAGGGTGAAACTCAAAAGTCCACGACGGCCGCGAAAAATTCGATGCGGTCGGGCTAAAAAGTGCGACGGTAACTCTTCGGTTTTTCTTGTCTTTCCTTTACCCCAGGGGTCTGCAACCTTTTCATCTGCGGACCAAATTTGGAAAGCTACAATACTTTGAAGGCGACGTAAAATTATCAATTAAATTACAGTAATTTTCAGATTTTGCAGGGTTTTATTTGCGACAGAAATATAATATGATATAGGAGTTATTTTTATCTGTGTAATAAAGATTTAAAATTAATGTAACCTTTGGAATTGCCTGATAGTCATAATTTATTTCAGATTACGTTAAAATTTAGTTATTTTGGATGACGGAAAGATTTACTTCAAAAACTCACTTGAGAATGAAGATCTTTGAATTTCATACAGCTCATCTGATTTTTTTTAAAAATAGATACGTTGACTATAGCACGAGTAAAACTTTCAAAGTTTTGCTATTCCCCGGAGACAACGTTTTGAAGCACAATAGTTTCCTTCCAGGAAAGATTCTTCATAGACTCTTTTGACGAAAGATCTGCCCTTTTATAGAAAATCAACCGGAAAATCCATTTCACAACAGAAAGAGTTTTGAAACAATTTGAAGTTGAATGTCAGCGAAAATATGGAAAATTTTTCGGGAAAAATTTGTTCTACCTCTTTCAAAATGCATGTTTTAAAGTAATCTCCATTTGCAAATTTCTGTTCCCGTGTATTTAGATCATGAGAAACATCAAAAATTTCTCTCACAAAAGTCATTTTCTCGGATAATTTACATGTTACTCCGTGAAATTATGTTGTCGAGAACTCAGATCTTTTTCTCCAAAATTGATATTCTCAATCGATTTAAATGAACTCGAGGTCCTCTAAGTTTGAAACGGTAATTTTGATTTTTGGAGATACTTTACGTCTTACACGAAGCCCTAGCAACGTTTTCAAAATTTTATGAGAAATAGCGCCAAATGTTTTGATTAAGCTTTGTCGTTGAATAGCGAAAAGGGCGCAGATCGAATTTTCGTTTAACTTTCTATTTTTTCGAAAATTGAAAAAGTTCAAAAAATTTTCGGCGTCTTCTCACAACTACAATATCGAAAATGGGAATTTTTACTTTCTGTATATTTCGGTGTTTCAAAGGAAATACACATTTGGAGTTCCCTGATACTGAAAAAGTGTGTTTCTTTTTTCAACACTTCCGTCTGTTTGTGATCGACACTTATGCCGAAACTATTCGTATGTATATTTCCAAAATGAATGTTTCTCCGTCGATCTGACCTGACTCAAATTCCTGCGATTTTGAAAATGATTCTATCAATTTTGAGGGGTTCTATATTTTCTCAAAAATGGCTCCTTTTTTTTACAAGAATAGAGTGAAATGCAAGCATTTTAGGTGGCATGTTCCCTGATAATTGTTGAAGTTTCGATGTTTCTAAGAATGTTTCTACTAACTACGATATTGAAGATTACAATTTTTTAAATGAAATATATTCTTTTTAGTTACTTCTTTAATTATTTTTATGTACATTTCTTAAAAATGTTAGTATTATTCGCATAAGTTTGAGTGAATTATGGGCAATATTAAAAAATTAAAAACAAGTTATTTAAAAAAGTTTCCAATTTTTTCTTCAAATTCTTTAGTATAGATAGTGATAATTTCCGAATAAGATGACATAAATTGTAATATTTCGTAACCGTTATTAAAGCGAGAAAGTATGTGCTGCTCGCCATTAGTTCCAAGTAGTAATTGGTTCTCTATCTGCTAATCTTTTTTTGAAAAAAAGAAGAGATATAGTAGTGTTTTGATAAATAATTATTTCTTGTTTTTTCATTTAATGAAAAATAACATCACGCATTCGTTTCACCAAGAAAAACTTTATAGCTAATGGTCCAATTTCTCTCTCAAGGAAACGTGTATTTCCACTTGATTTAAAGTTGTTCGTTTTTGGAGAAGGATAAAACAAGAGCTGTGGAATTGCGAATTACGAGCAGTTTAGGAACACGTCTGTCCCGATAGCTCCTGCTCTCCCCAGCTCTGGAAATAATTCCATCAGCCACGCCGACACGGCGGCGCGGCTCTCCCAAGGACAGGAAACAGACGAGCGACAACGGAAATAAGGTTTGTTTCCAGGCTTTGTCGCGTCTCTTGGTGGTGCCGCCGCGCCCCTGTATTGAATACTTTTGGGTGCGTCAGGCTTCGAAAACTGCATTCACGACTCTCACTCAATGCCAGGGTTGAACAAAACCACATGCACGGTTCCCAAGGGAACCGTTTTTCTCCGTTTATTTGAATTTTTACCGTTTATTGTTTAGAAGGTCAATCTGTAAAACTCATTATTTGCCTGCGTGTGTGAAATAATAAATTTCAGAACCAAGGTCACGGCAATAAGTAAAACAGAGGTTCTATCAATTGGCGGGCTCTTCTGATTGGGAGAGTCATTGTGTGAATTTCAATCTCTCTTCTTTCAACATTTTGCATTGAAGAAAACCCTTGGCGCGTCGTTCTATTTATTTTGATGTTTTAGCATAAGATTTACAAATATTTCAATTATACATGATTCCATTTACTTTCACTGAGACGATACAAGGCTCAGAGAATACAATATTGGTGATGCAAAACATCTCATGTGACGGATTTCTGGGCGCCATTCAGAAAAGAAATTTATTATTTTTATTATTATTGAGGCGTTTGGGCGGAAATAGCTGGCATTTCACGTTACTTACGAAAATGCAACGATCGTATTAGTAGAATTGTGCTACACATAACTAATGAAACATAAATTGTGAATGTATTTTCATTATCAATTTTCTGGATTCTAAAACTAACATGATATAAAGAGACTCCATGTTTCTTATTTACTAGAGAGCCGTGGTAATTGAATAATTTTACTTTTGTAAAATGTTAGAAATTCTCGTACACCCGAATGCCTCAATTGTGAACAAATTTAAAGAAAAAGGAAGGCATATTTTACATTTATATTGACGATGTATATAGAATATTTAATTGACCTGATGTCAATACCTAATTGATGTTATTTCCTGCGTACGTAATATAATGAAAAAAGTATTAAGGTTTTCTCTATTGATTTTACTTTCTCTTACACATAGTACGGCTTTGGCTTGTACCTTTCTTATAAGAAGTAATATACGTAGGAAAGTTGTGTAATATTGCGGAAATCGATTTACAGATTTCAACAGAAATATACGATTTAGGGCCTCTGATACCGAAAAAATGTTTTCATGTTCGTCGCCTGTCCGTCCGTCCATTTGTGAACAACACTAGCGCCAAAACTATTCGTATGATTTTTCCAAAATAAACACTCGTCGGTCGATCTGGCCTGATTGGAAGCTATGCGATACTGAAAAATATTCTTTAATTTTTGGGAGTTCTTTGCATGAAGCCCCTGGAACGTTTTCAAAATTTTCTAAAAAATGGCTCCAAATTGTTTCTTTAAATTTCTTGTAAGAGTAGAGTGAAACACACTTATAAAGATGGCATAGAAGCGATTTCGGCCATGAATTTGCGATAATCGCAAAAGTTTGAATTTTTTCGGCGTCTTCCAATGTTGAACACAGATATATTTTCTTCAAATAACATTTGTTCTCCATGATTTGTTATTTAATTAATATCATAAACCTATTTGTTTCAGCGCAATTTGGAGTGAAATGTGGACAAAATAAAAAACATTTAAAACAAGATTTTCTCTAAGAACGGCTACGTTTTTTTCTTCATACTAGATGGGTAGTCTACATTTACTGTATAGTATGATTCCAGATCAACCGGGTAATATTCGTTTTGAAGAAAAAAGGAAGTTATAAATAAAGAATCACCGATTTCTCCCGCAGCATTGCAGTACTTTTTCTTCGCAACGTAAGTACGTATACGTACTTACGTTGCAAAACAAAAAAAGTACTGCAATTCTGTGGGAAATACTATAGTATACCATATAATAGTATGGCGGGAAAAAGCTGTTAAAATTGTTTTTATCAAAAGTAATTAAAATTCCTTATTAAATAATTTTCTCATTTGCAAAAGGTGTCATAGTGCTTGTCACAAACGAAATACATCCAAACTGCCCTCAGAGAGTGCAGTTTTGCATATAATAAAAATAAAGGAGTACAGAACAAGATGAGGATGCCGTAATCATACTATTACTAATATTACGTATTATAACTGCCTTGATATCCAATAATTATACGTTGGTGATACTAAAATTTAATACAAACTACATAAATATTGGCTAAATTAGATATTTTTAATTCATTGATCGCGTTCACTACACTTAACTACACTGCACTACACTACACTGTTTTGCTTTGAATTACACTGACCAGCACTTCACATCACTTCACCGCACTTCACACCACTTACTCATTTAATATCTACAACACTCATCTTGTGTTAACTTATTTCTAAAATTTCGGACACTTAGAGGAAAAGCTTTGAAAATTGCTGCGGGTAAACTGTTCCAATCTCTAATTGTTCTGTTACATACACACACACACACACACACACACACATATATATATATATATATATATATATATATATATATATATATAGATAGATAGAGCGAGACCTACGTATAGATTTCACGAGTAGACAAGGAGCCCGAGCTCCCGCCGAGATCGCGATTGCAAACCAGCGAGAACGATCGATAATAAAATGGGTTTTGGCCGCCTCTAATTCATAGCAGATCAGTGACACATATCCATTAAAACGTACATTTATTATTATATGTTCAAAGGCTTAGGTACTGTCCCCATAATTAAGAATTTAATCCGTGGAAATCCCTTCATGCTCATCTCTCACCTGCATCGGACTTTAAGGTACAGGGTAGACGGCATAGCATCTTCGCCATCTACATTGTGCCACGTATACTAGGTAATTAACCCCCAAACTCGCGCCAGCATACAAAGCAACGAACCAATCCCCTTTTTGTCGACCGCTGTCAACGCCCCCGGGTACAGGAAGTGATCTCGCCAGGCAAGAACTCTCCCCTTTCACTCGTGCCCCAGCTTCGAACCCGGCACGTCGTCCGCTCGATTTCGCGCTTTCTTCCAAGCAAACTCGGGCTCTTGGCGGCGACCGCTTCTTACAGCGCTCCTGGCGGAGGCGGCAGGTCGGCACTTCTCTTAAGCTGGCACCACCATTAATTACTCAGAAGCTTGAAGAGCAATTAAATTAATTTTTGCGAAATTAATTAGCAATTAAATCACTCTACAAGATGGCATAATGGTTAATTAGATTGTTGGTGATGTAGATACCTTAATTCAAAGTAAATAAACTGAGGTTGTCTGGTATCGATTATCTATTTGTGCTGAAGATCTTTTCGATCGCGTAGCGATCATCGTCAGAGCTGGAAATTACATTAATAGATATAAATTATACATTAAACCAAATTATCTACAAATTAATATATACAAAAGAAGTATGCAGATGCGTAAGCAAACTGGATCGGTCGTACCTTGTAGCTGCTGGGCGGAAAACGAAGTTGGAATATTGGCATATTGGGTTTTGTGGTAATTCATTATGGCAGAGCCAGCTTGATCTTAAGTTAGCTCACCATTAATTAGGCAAAAATTTGAAGAGATTTTTTTTCGTACTTAATTAGCTATTAAATAGTTTTAAATGGTGGTATATATGTTTTTGTGGAAACCTATTTTAGTAGTGCCAGCTTAAGAGATGTCTGCTCCTTCCGTTCATAGGACGGGTCACAGAGTAGTTTTCCCCTCTTCGTAGTGTTGAATGAATGGTTATATGCAGTGCTTGATTTCTAAACGTTTAGGTCCCAGAACGAGTCCCAAATTAACTAGTATTAATTTAATAGAAGTAGTTATACATTTAAATTATAATTTAATAATTATTCCCGAGGTACCGGAAAGCCGTTCTGTCGCATTCTGCCAGAAATCAAGCCCTGGTTATAGTATGTATATAATGTTAGGAAAGAGTGGATGATGTATGAATATAAGAAAAACAAAATTACATAGTCAAAAGGGAAAACATTTTCCAGTGTTAAGTTAAGAATTCTTAGCTATCCGTAAGGTAGACATGCCAAAGTGCAAGTATTTTTAACTATATAACATGAAGTTAAATTTTAGTAAGACAACCCCGCCTCTAACTGCTTAAGCCGCAAGACAGTAGCTTAATACATCCGATTTATAAAAATAAATGTCCGCCTCTACAGGGCTACTATGGAGGGGAAAGCGTTTAGGTATGGAGATTCTGTTCCATCGTTTAGGAATCTACCTTACCTTTGGAGTGATACTTTCGTTTCTCAACGCTTATCGGATATTTACGCGAAAATTTAAAACTTTCACCATGCATAATCGCTTCGTGGAAACTCCAGCATTCTCTTACAGTGAGGCCTGTCCATAATCGCTTTGAAATCATATTTTAGTATCTGTCTTAGTTGGGAACAGTTGTGCAATCGGAGCACCATTGTGCACGAAGAACTTGTACTTCAAAAATACGACGTTGTCATCTGTGTTCTTGAGGGAAGGAATCGCAAGTACAGAAAATGTTCAAAATATACATGTCTTTGTCATATCTCAATTATTGAAAATATTTTAACAAAAAACGTTCAGAAAATGATTGTAGAGTATTGATAAATACATTTATTATTATTATTATTATTATTATTATTATTATTATTATTATTATTATTATTATTATTATTATTATTATTATTATTATTCGCCTGTTTCAATCCCATTAAGGGCGAAGGCCTCCTGCATGCAGGGTGGGTGGTTAGCTTCTTGATTGTTGCTTTTGTGGATGTCTCCAAACCTAGGGGTCGTTTGCAGTAGTGACATTGGCCCTCCTCGTTTCCATGTGCTTCCACGTGGGTCTGTTGCGAGCTGCACGTGCCCAGGTGTTGCCAACTTCTTTCTTGAATTCGTCTGCCCATCTCAGTCTTTGTCTGCCTTGATTCCTCCATCGCGTTCTTGGATACCACATTGTTGCGAAGTATGCCCATCTTTCTTGGCTAAGTCGGGCTACATGTCCTCCCCAGCGCCATTTTTCAAGATCAGCGTAAAGGACGACATCTTTTATTTTTGTTATGTTCCTTACGGTACAGCTTTTTACTTTGTCTTTAAGGGTGATATTCAGAATCTTGCGTTCCATTTTCCGTTGGCATCTACTTAGTGTTATTTTTTGGGTCTCAGTTAGCGCCCATGCTTGTGGTACGTATTTTACAGTGGGGAGTACACAGGTGTCCATGATCTTCGTTTTTAATGATAGGTTTATAAATGTAAATAAATGTATAAATAGTTCTTAAATATTCAACATTTCTTAAATACTCACCGTTCAACTACGTAGCAATCTATTCGGGGGCTCGCGTTTGACCCTCCAATCGATGTTCTGCGGGCGCCGAAATGGCGTTCGTAAGCAACTGAGGCTTTTGCGAAGCCAAGATGAGTTTCCTAAGCAGTTTCAAAATAACGCAGTCAGGATTACTAACCACTGCGCCGCCAACGAAGTTTACACCCTTGGCCAGCCGTTGGCGCGCAATTTCAAAGCAGTTTTTTCTCCCAAATGCGTGTTCGGTGTTCCTTGGGTATACGTTATGTGAACATGGAGTAGCCTACCTTGACGCCCAGTTTCTTCTAATTCCGCATCTTTCGACCCTGGCGGCCATTTTGTGAGTCTTCTTTTTACGAAGTTAAAGTTGACGTTTCCACTTGCGTCGGAAACGATAAAATCGTTTCTTTTTATTGTAAACGAGGTCTCCTGTGATCTTGTTGAAAGACCCAATAATGTTGAGTGAAACTTTTGTTCATCTATATATTTCGTTAATTTTACGTGCATTTTATTAAAAACATCAACAAATCCGTGCATAAAAGTTATATCGTTTACCCCCTATATTCACCTTGATAACAAAAACCGTCTTCTCCTTCAAGTGTATGCACACACTTCTTTCACGATAGTCCTCATTTTACAATTCAATTTTTCAAAAGAGACCCCCTGTTTACGAATGTAGTAGATACTCTTTTCAATTCCTCCCCTCTATCCATACAGTGCAATAACAAAGCGCCCCCCCCCCATATACGTACGTACGTACGTACCCCGTCAGTCGTACGTTCTTCCTAAATTATCCCACAAGTACACACATCCTGCAGTGATTTTCGATGTGTTCTCTGAGCAAAGTGACCACTGCATTTTGTACTTATATCCGAAGTTTTAACAATGGTTTAAAAGGGTTCTGATGATAATCTAGCGTGACGTTAGTTCTTTCGCTGCGCCCGACCAACGCCAGCCATTGTCAGCGCTGCCGCACGCAGACCAGAGACGCGCACGTCGCCACATCTGCTCGCGGACTCCGTGACTCGTGCAGTTCCCGCGTCCGCCGCTAGAGCGCAGGCGCGCTTCGGCGTCGGGTCCGCCTCGCGGCGCGGCGACGGCGGGCGTTCTCGCTGGCGGGCCCCGGCGCGCCGCCCGTCCGCGGGTCGAGCCCGGGCGAGGTCGTTGACTCGGTCAGCCAGGTCGCGCAGTCAGTGACCCGCAACCGGTCCTCGCTGCAGCAGCGCGCGCCGTGGCGTCTGGGCGCAGCTGACCCAGTCCGTTGCCCCGATGCACGATGCAGCTTTGATTCGGTCACGATGCACGAAATGTTCGTGGGTAGTTTTCGTTCTCAAGCACTTATCTGCACACATTTGCTTTGATTTCGGTTCTTCGTTTGGAAGTCCGTGAAAGTAATAGAGCAATTGAATACGTCGTGCTGACAAGGGAAATTGTAGTATTTTGCCAGTCGAAACATTTTGGGATGTATGCGATACTCTTTTACATTCTGAAAGTCATTCACTTTTCGGGGTAATCTTATTCATCGAATTCGAACATTTGCACATATTAAAAAAAAGAACGTTTAGATTATTTTCTATTGTGGCTCTCCAGTAATTCCGTGAAGAATCAACATATTTCCGTAAAACAACATTCCGTAATAACATATTTCTAGCATGCAGTCGAGTATTGTCCCCAGTGAGCTAACAAATCTGCTTTCTCCAGCTGTATATTGCTTTCGCGAGCTACACATCCACACGGTAACACACTTAGACCAAACGCAAACGCATGATAAATCTCTTTTTGCGAGTATGTTCTTAAATATTGACTGTAAATAAGGAAAGTAATTTGTGTACAAGTATGTACAATCATAACGACTGCCATTAGTTGACAAAATTATGCCGTTTCATTGAAAAATCGTTGGGATTCAAAAGTGTAGGAGCTCAGAGTTTTCTACATCCAAGCACCAATGATCAGAACTTCGATAATCCGAAAGTCCGCTTAATTCGAAACCGACATAGTATGTGGTTTTCTTCAAGAAGAGAGAAATAAGAACGTTAGATACATTAAAAACTGCTGCTGTATATATTTTTACAGGAAAATACTGAGTCTAATACAAAAAGATATTAAGAATTGTATACGTATAAAGTAATTCATTGGTTTGGAAGTCAGTTACATCTTTTTACGAAAAGAGTACCTGGACTTAGAAGCCAAATTGCGCCAATGACTGAAAAAGAAAGAGAGGAAAGTCCGCATTTTCGTTTTCCCATATTGTTGCTTCATCTCAAGACGCAACTGTAACTTTTTTCATTTTATTTATTTAAGATTTCTTTTTAACAGTAACTTTGTCAGGAGCTGCTGTTTCGTTTCGGGATAAATGTTATCAATATCTAATAATGTGTGTAATTAAAGTATAATAATAAAATAATTGTAATCCAAAAATTTCGTTTTTCCGAAAGTGGTCCACCCATTATTTGACATGAGCCAGGCTCGTCTGTACCTCCCATATTCTAAATCCCTTCGATATTTGACAGTATCTTAAAGCGACCCACAAGCATTTGCTTAGTTGGGCTTTCTCGTATTTACTTTTTGTTCAGTCTCCTTCATATGTTAAGATTTGGGAAAGAAATCGTGACCAATAATTAAAAGAAAGTATTGCAATAAAAAATCTGGGATTATCTTGTATACGAATATTACCATATGATACCACATTTATGAAACATCTGTACAGAATACCGGAATGCTGTTACTATCTGAAAAGTCCTAAATTCTCAATTCCTTAATTTATCATTGTTTTACTGGTTAGAGATAGTTTTTGTTCATATTTTTGAATTTTAGATTATATTTTCAAGAAATATGGATTAAAGGAATTATTTTTTCGACTTTTTTTAAAGCTGAGAGGAATACTTCTGTTTCGTGGGCCATGAGTTACGATGAACCTCGTGCAAGAGCAGCTGCAGATGTTTAGCACATCTGGGAAGGCTCATATTCATTCAGGGTCACATCCTGTTTTGAAGCAGAAGCAAAAACGTAAGGATCTCCCCTTTACGTCAAAGCGATCACAGTCAAGGAATGCTAATATTCTATAGCCGTAACATCATTTTAGCATCTTCTGTAACCTCGAAGCTTAAGAACTTGCTACATACAATTTCATGATTAGATTATTTGAAAACGTTTCGTATTTTAACAAAAAGCTTTCTCTCTACATACAATGTATTAAATGTTAATCACTATATTGAATTAATAATTATTATTTTAATATTAAATGCATACAAGGTGTGGAAACATTTTTAGTTATTACTACGTGGCAAAATAATAAGAAACTGATTGAAAATCGTTCTCTAATTGAAAAATATAACCACGTCCATTAATAGAAGTTCAGTAATCAATGCAAATTAAACTAGTGGTGCCAGAGTATGCCATACACTTTCTCGTAGTAGTTACTTATTATTTTCGACTTCTCAAAAGTACCAGGGTCCCGCGCAATACCCACTGCTCCTCTCGGATGAGGTGAAGACCACAAAAAATCTCATCTACCAAAAAAGCACAATTCTTCCATTAATTGATTAATTAATTAATTAATTAATTAAGAACCCATGTTACTGTAAGTTAGGCATGCCAATAGTCATAAGTATGCATGCCAATAAGTTAGGCATGCCAATAAGTTAGGCAATTTAACTTTAGAATTATATTAAATTAAATTTGCTTATTAACACAATGCCCTGTGGAGGGGACAAATGGGAAAAAGACCACGGGCCTAAACGTGAAGTAAAAGAGGTTCTTTCAGGGCATGCATAGCGTGCTAAAAATTCAGTTTTTAGCACGAGTGCTAAAAGTGTGACAATAATAACACTGATGTCATTCCTCACAAAAAATAAGCAAATGCCCGACCTGGAGACGATAAAAATACCAATTTGAAACGAACCCTCGGCGTGTCCAAATACACACTATCAATATTGACATACGTGCTAGCTAAAGGCGGCTCCACACATTCGGCATTCACCGAGCAACGAGCTAGTTCTCGCCCAATCCCGAACAGCTGCTGTGTTCGGCGAATGTTCGCTTCCTTTGATGTGTCCAAAAGACCGATACGCGGTGGGTAGGGCAAGCACCGAATGTTCGTCACTCGGCGAATAGCAAGCAACTCATCCACACTATTCGGGATTCGGCGAGCAGTGGCTCGCTGTTCGTCGAATAACGAATGTGTGAAGCCGCCTCAAGAAAACCTACTAGAGAACATGAGAGTGAAGTTTCTGCTACTATTCTTGGCAGCAGCAAGAGCCATCCTTGAAGAAAGGAAACAGAAGCAAGTCCGCATTACGGGAGGACTTGTACACCACGAACGCAATGACAGGACGAGAATGGACAAGACCAGGGAATGAACAAAGGCATGTTGATTTGATTTTTTCGTGTTTCCGGGCACGTCAACTGCTTGGTCATTAGTCCTGTTAGTCCCGTCATTAGTCCCGTTTGTGTAGTGCATGTTTTTTCTCGGGATATGCGCGGTGATCTTTCCCCGCTGGATAGCGAGATCCGGCGCCGATCTACCGTCGGCTAGTGGGGTTTCCCCCTAACCAGGACTCTCCCACCAGCGGGGCACCGCCCCAGCCGGGACAAGCTCTAAGCCCTCGACCGGCCTCCCGGAATATGTGGTAGAGTAGTGCATGTGTGTAAGTGTGTGTGTAAGGGGAGGGGATAGGACAAGGAAGAGGAAGGACAGATAGTGCGCGGTCCGTGGTCCGTTTGGTAGGGTACTGCTCCGGCACTCGCCTGGTGTTGACCGGAGAAACCACGGAAAACTACCGATCAGATCAGCCGGCCGCTAGAATTCTCCTCCAGACAGCTGAAAAGCTAGTGTGGAAAATCCTGCCGCCGTGGGGAGTGTAACCTAGGACCTCCCTGTCAGAGGCGCTGCAGTGACATCAGTTGATGCACTGAGCTACCGCTCCCAGTACGAACGCAATGATAGGACGAGAATGGAGAAGACCAGGGAATGAACAAAGGCATGTTGTGACCCGCTTGGCGGAACACGGCGTCCATCACAAACTATACCAGACCACTAATTACTCTGAGGCGCACGAAAACATGCATGTGTCGTGAGTGTGGAGGGACGTGTGGGAGATACAACACAACAAACTGTACAAGAAGGATCAAGACGTTAACGGAAGGAATAAAAGAAAGGAATGCCAAGGAATAAAAGAAACATGTGACAACAAAATGCAGAGAGCAGCAGCGACGTGAGTGAATGTGAAAGAGTATCGATCCGCAATCGTGTGTGACCGTGTGTCAAGGAGTACTGAAGAGACATTAAAAAACTAATGCACACTAGTGCGATACCCAGTTTCATTATTATTATTATTATTATTATTATTATTATTATTATTATTATTATTATTATTATTATTATTATTATTATTATTATTATTGTTTTTACTTTCTCATCTTATTGGTACATTTGAATGAATTGCACAGATATACACAATCAAAGCACAATACATCTATTTTTTTTAAAAGAATTTATAATACATTGTTTCCCATGAATTTCCGCACTATCCTTGTTGTTGAAATAACAACTGCCTTCTGAATGGGTTTGTACAGGTCTTCATTCAAACCCAATTGCTTAAGGCCCCACATCAGACTCCGAGGGATGACTCCGGTGCTTGAAACAATTATCGGGATAATGTTGACTCTTTCCATATTCCACTCTTTCTCAACAGGTTCAACAAGATTTGCATATTTACTGATTTTTTCAGTGTATTTGCTTTGAATGTTGCCAGTATTCGGGACAGAAACATCAATAAACATAACATGTTTCTCACATTTGTTAATCACAACCAAATCGGTCTGTTGTGAATCACTGTCTGGTCTGTTAAGATAGCTCTATCCCAATACAAGTGCCTTATTATTATTATTATTATTATTATTATTATTATTATTATTATTATTATTATTATTAATATTATATTTAAATTATGGCTACAAAGTACAGGCTAATTTACAAATGCCATAATATTCTGGGGAAATACATCTTATAGCTCCCAGACTTTTAGATTACAGAAACGAATTGTACGAATAATAACCAAATCCCACCCACGTGATTCATGTAAGCCTCTCTTCATTAATCTAGGAATTCTACCATTACCGTGTCTTTTTATTTACGAATCAGTGGTTTTTGTAAAAAATGACTTGCTCAAGGGCGGGAATATTTTTTCAGAAAATGCCGAAATCTATTACTATAACGCTCGACGTAGAAATCATATTCATCAGGTGACAGTATCAACAGCTCATTACAAAAAATTCACATACAATACATGCACATTATTTTACAACACTTTGCCAGATGACATTAAACGATTAAATTCAATAGAAAAGTTTAAATCACAAGTGAAATCGTTTCTGCTGAATAACTGTTTCTATACAATTAGAGACTATACTGAGCATCACAAGAAAAGTAACATTATTTTTAACAATGATACATAATGCATTATTTACCATTTGGACTGTATAAATGAGTATAAACAACCTGTAACAACTATTGTACTACAGCTTCCGGGTCAATGACCCCCATCTCGATCAGGTTTTTCGTCCAGTTTCCCTGATCCATTGAGCAAATGCTGAGATGGCCCCTTGTTTTGCTTCTGGACATAAATGTAACTTCATTTTCTGTGAACGTCTTCTAGAATTCAGTGGGAAATACAATTATTCAAATTATCGTTTCCATGTTGTCGCGGCAGGAAGTAATAAGAGCCAAAATTTATTGCTTATTTATGTTTGAAAATAGATTTTATTACATGGGAGTTTTTTTGTTGTTTTTTTCTCCCTTTCAAAATTCAAAATTTATTGCTTATTTACCCTTGAAAATAGATTTTTTTACATGGGAGTTTTTTTTTTTTCTCCCTTTCAAAATTCAAAATTTATTGCTTGTTTATCCTTGAAAATAGATTTTATTACATGGGAGTTTTTTTCTTTCTTTTTTTCTCCCTTTCAAAAATTCAAAATTTAAGTAGTATATGACTTAGTGTAGGGATCACAGAATTTTGAAAATGTGCACACAATTCACTTTTCCCCATAGCACGTCATACGCAGTTTTTAACTGTTTTTTTGACGTAAAATAAATAAAAATAAATAAATAAATAAATAAATGACGATACTTGTTAATTAAAACTATTATTGAAACATATATTCCAATAATTGACCTGTACTATATTGAATGTATTAGTATCAGAAACTGAAATGTTTTCTTTTCCTAATATTGTAATAGTAATAATTATTTCCTTGTAATAGTCTTGAACCATTATGTATGTTTGTGTGTATTATTTTTTTAATTAGACATTGAATTGTGTTCCTGTAATTGTCCTTTTTTTAATATTAAGTATATACTATATGTGTATAATTTCATTATATATGTACGTATATGACTAAATCAAATGTACTCATTATTCAATTATAATTCCTAAAACGAGAACCTAATGATAAGTTCCTGGACTTATTAGGATCCACAACTAATTAACACAATAAAGAATTATTCTATTATTATCATTATTATTATCATTATCATTATTATTATTACTATTATTATTATTATTATTATTATTATTATTATTATTATTATTATTATTAAAAGTGTGACAATGCTCAAGTGTTCAAGATAAATCTGTGAATGCAACAAAGAAAATTAAATACTTTGAGTGACCGCATCAGCTACTTCTGCCCTTAATGTATCATTAAGAGATTTGTATACTTGAATTAAAATAAAATGAAAATCAATAAGGCTGACTAATAAAATAGTGAATGTCACTTTTACCACCCGTACTATAATAACTATTTTGACACGGAATCTGAATTTGGAAAATTTCAAAGTGATTCCTCGACCACGTCACTCGGTGGCAGTAGAGTTGATGTGCAGGTGAAATTCCTTCTTCAAAATGTAATATTTTTATTTCCACTATTATTTTTGAAAACCTCCAAAACATCGCGTGCCTTCGTGTGTTTATGTACGTCATAAACAGGAAATAAAAGAAATCAATTTGGTAGATGAGAATAAAATGTTAAGAAAATCTACGACGTCAACTTTTCTAACATTAAATCGTGTAAAACATACACGTTTCACCTGCAGAGGAATCTTGGGAAGACCTTTAAATGGAAGCTGTTACGTTGGCAGCACCTGGAAGAGCCTGGAAAGAGCGCTGCGCAGCTGGAGGCCAATTAGGGCGGCGGGAAGGGCCCACGCACTCGGCCCTTTCTAGAGGCCTTCGCCCCTTCTCTACCCTCCCCCACCCCCTCCTGACGCACAGTGAGACGAAAAGACCCAAGAGCGCGCATTCCGCTACCCCCCAAAGAAATTCCCGAAAGCGCAAAATCGTCCTTGCGCCTGTAAAAACGGACACATGAAGTGAATAGGGGGTTTTGGCGCCACGCGTAACGTAGCGACGTTATGCACTAACAGTCACGTGACGGACCTTGAAGTCAATAACGTCTTACCTTAGGCCTAAATTCGACCTTATACCTTCATAAATAGTGCACCTCTGTAAGAATCTCTACGGTCACCTTACAAATGGCAAAATGGCCACCTGGAAACAGGGAAGGTGGTATTTTACCAAGTCTAGTAAATCGATTCCCGTATGTAAGGCAGTTACAACTATTCCTTATCAACTGTACAACGCTGGCAAGAATTAACGGAAAATGTTGGAGAGGTGACAGGTAAGAAGTTTGCGAAAAAGAAGTTGAAATCATAACTTTTAGTTAGGTTATATCTTATGTTCATAAACGAACGCTGTTTTAATATATTCCTTACTTTCTCAAGAAAAGCCGATTCAAAATTCCAGACTGCGTACTCATCACGATGCACCATAAAATTTAAAACTCCGTGCACAATGTAGATATGGATACTCGTGTCTCGTCTCGTGGTTTAAATGTCTCACCACTTAGTCTACACTCTTTGATATATTATGGAACTTCATTGTTCAACGCTTGAAATGCTTCTTTTGTTACAATGTACAACGCAATGTCGCAATTGCTAAAACTCTTCTGAACGTTGTTCATTACGACCTTATAAACTCGATAGTCACGTGATCAATAGTTTAAGGAAGTCTCCTTACGCTTGGTGCTAAAACTCCCTAATGTCATAACAGGAGAGTCATAAAACACTCAAATAATTATATTTATTTGTATCACGCGTGGTCAAACGTAATTATATTTCTTGCAATTAAAGTACGGTTAAGGCACCGTCAATGTACTATTTCTAAGTACAACTTTAAGAAAGTTCTTACTCTTCAAAGAGAGCATGGCTCAGTGTCGTTAAAAGTGTGCAAAGCGCAACTTGATATGCAATCAGAAGTAAATGAGACACGTTTTTCATTTATCGATTGGCTCTTAGAAGGGAGATTTTAGTGCTGTGAATGATGAGCGACCAACTGAAGATTGAGGTGGTGGATTCCCGGAACCACGGAACCCGAACATCTGGGTAACCACTAGGACCACTCGGGCTGAGAGCGGGATTTCAACTAGGTACCCCAACATGGAACGCCGACACGGGAACTGAGAGTGATGCCAAGCACTTCCCCGCACTGCACCACTGTTGGCCACATTTCGAAATTGTAATCCCACTACTCCCAAAAAGATAGGCTTAGTCACAGCTCTTCCCTTAGTCACGCCTTTCGGCCCATTTCGGCAAAGTAGGCCGCCGTCCCCGCCGCCCCCGCCGCCCTCGCCGCCCCGCTGCCTCCCGCCCCACGCCACCCCGCCGCCCCCGCCCCCTGCCGCCCCCACTGCCCCGACCCCCCTGCCGCCACCGCCACCACCGCCACTTCTGTCGTCACCTCCACCGCCACCACTACCACCGCCGCCGCCGCCTTCTCCCTCTCCGCTGCTACCGCCGCCGCCGCCTTCTCCCTCTCCGCTGCCACCGCCGCCTCCTCCACCGTCACCACCGCCCGCTGTTTGTGGGCGCGCACTGAATCCCTGAGGACTGCCCTCTCGGCTCGGCACCCCAACCTTTTCCCTTCCCGGCGGAAACCCTTGTTCTTGTGGAGGGTTTACAGCCCTTTCCGCACCCTGTCGCTTCGGGCGTCGGTTTCTGCAGACTGTGCTCCCGCCCCCGACACCATCCTTCTGGGAATTCGCTCTTCGCGGTCGGTTCAAGCTGTTTCTGACACGCGGCGGATACGCACAGGCTTTGTTAGGGAATTGTCCCGTAGGCGCCAAAATAGCCTCTCGCAACTCACTGGCCAAAGAAGGAATATGAGACCAGCACACTGAAATACGAACTGAACTCACCAGCTGTGGTGCTAAACGACGGGATGTGTAACAAATTTATTAAATTTCTGAAAGAAAAATCAACCTGTACACCCATATATAAAGTATTTCTGACTTTGTGTTTTGAGTGAAATTCTATTGTTATCGTAATCAAGAACTGAGTTTAACCTGTGATTAATGTAATGTACGAATATTTGACTTCAAAAATTTTATGATATGAGAGTTACGAGGAACAAAAATCGATGTCGAAAGGTAGTTTTATTACAGTCACATGATTAAATAGAAGAGAATTAATATGATTGGAGTAATTTTCTTAATTAAGACTTAAAGAGTCGCAAAATAAACATGGTCTACTAATTTCGATCACATTTAGTTTAAATTTAATAATATTTATACAATTTAATTCATTTGACTTAATTATAAAAGTATTAAGTCTTCATGTTAACTAATTTTTCAACTTTCAATGACGAAAACCTAGAAAACTGTTTTGTTTGAATATTCATGTGTTAAAGTCTCCGTAAGACAAAATCAGGTTCCACTCAATGTGATTTTTATCCGACATTGTTTCATATCTTTAATAATACTTTTTTAAATAATAAAAATAACACAAAACATGTGTGAAGAAACGAAATTTGATATTATGTCTTTCGTCAATTTTCATTCTTATCCGTTTCATCAACGCCCTCTCTGAAAAAAATCTCAGATCTTTATCCACATGTTCTAATGACGGCATGGTAGTTTCAGCACTTGGTCACGACTTGTGTGATAATTTTTGCTTCCCTCTACCTACGGCATGCAGTTATGATTTCCACACTCAACGCTTTCACAAGACCAAAATAGACCTAATAAACGGCACGTTCTCCTATACGGCCTGTTCTCCTACCCACGGAGCCTTTGTAATGTAATACGCGAATGAAAGATCCCGTTCCGAAAGTCCATTAACTCTAAGAGACGATATTCTAAAATTGTTGTTGCCTACATTTTTGTTTCTTATTACTAGGAAACGGATTTCCATGTAATTACATGTTTTTACAGGAACCAGATACCTGCATTCAATAATATTTTGTAGACTTTACAAGACATTTTGAATGGATTGGAACTATTTTTACGTTACATATTTTGGTAAAATTACATATTTTTACATATTTTACCTACTATTACATATTTCGTTATATTTTAATATATATGTACGTCGAAACGGAACATTTCAGATGCACGCTTGCATTATATGTTACAGAATCATCTTTATTAAAAATCAAATGTAATGCTACTTCTATGACCACCATATCTTTGCCATAATTATCACCCCCCCTTACTGCGTACTTGGAGTCAAGACTGAGCGGATTTCTGTGAACAAAAGTAATTTCAATTACGATTTTGCCCATGTTTCAACCAGCACAGTCGTTACTCGATTGAAAAATTAAAAAAATACTTTTTACAGAATATTGTCCTACGGATTGTTCGCTGGAGGGGGGGTAGGTATTCCGTTTAACCCCCTCCCCCGCGATCCATCACTGGATACACGGTACTACTATTCATTGAAACACTGGCTTCTCGTAAACATTGTAATATATACTATGAACGTATTTTTTATTTCGAATATTATGTGTGGTGAAATGTACTGTAGGATTACTTCTGTAAAGGTAGAACCTACTTTCAGCCACTCAGAATGCTTGTTAAGAACTGATTGGCGACGCTCTATGCTCGGAAAATGCTTGTAGAGAAAAATTTTCAACACAATTATGAATTTTTATTTTACATATTTTCTATTTTTTCTTACATGTTTTGGAAAAAATAAGTACATATGTATGTACATATTTTGCATTTTTTATTATCATAAATTCCGTTCCCTACTTATTACTATTAGCAGCTTTCGATGGCTTAGCCATATTAGGCATCTGTTGGTCGGAAGCTAAAAATATAACTAGTGGGCGCACGAATTTCTATGGAGGGGGCAGAAGAGGGGCGAGGGAGTCAGCCCCTCCAAATATTTGCAAAAACATCCTCAGTATTTTAATTTATTTTTTTCACTTTCTCGCTCTTACTTTGTAAGAAGAGAAAGTATTGTAATCATGCGTCAAAAACCGCAAATTTTCGACAGAAAAACTTTTATTGTCGGGCCCTGGTAACGAAAAAGTGGATAAACCCTGTTCCTATACTTAGTAAATTACTTCCTCGAACACGTGGTGTAGCCACAATTCATGTTTTGTGGATGCTTGATACCGAAAAATTGATTGGAAGCAAAACGTCAGGCCGTCCGTCTGCTTGTCTGAGGTTAATACTAGCGCCTAAACCCTTCAGCCGAATTTCCCCAAAATCCACATCGTCGATCGACCAGAGTGAACTCGAGACCCTGAGAGTTTGAAAGTGGTATTTTGATTTTGTGGGTACTTTGAACGAAGTTTCAACAATTTTCTCAAAAATGACGGCTTTGGCGTTCAATCGATTTTTCGGGATCAAGGACCCACAAAACCTGGTTCCTGTTTACACAACGTGTTAAAGTAATTTACTATATATAGAAACAAGATTTACCCACTTTTTCGTTACTAGGGGCCGGAAATACGATTTTTTCTGCCGCATATTCGCCGTTCTCCGGCGTGCAATTAGAATACTTCTCTTCTTTCGGCGTAAGGCAAAAAAGTTATGTTGTTATTTTTTATTTACGTCTGTAATTAGTTGGTTTTCTTGCGTTTGCGATGCTAACTTGACACGACTTTCGCCACGTGTTTGCGAAAAAATTGCATTTCTGGTAATATTTGAAATCGACAAAATTTGTTTTTTGTAAAGTCTGGAGCGACAAAAATGCGACAAATTCCTATGTGTTATTTTTTATTTATGTCTGTAATTTGTTGGTTTTCTTGCGTTTGCGATGCTAACTTGACACGACTTTCGCCACGTGTTTGCGAAAAAATTGCATTTCTGGTAATATTTGAAGAGCGACAAAATTTGTTTTTTGTAAAGTCTGGAGCGCCAAAAATGCGACAAATTCCTATGTTGTTATTTTTTATTTATGTCTGTAATTAGTTGGTGTTCTTGCGTTTGCGATGCTAAGTTGATATCAAGTTAGCCGAATCTTAATACCAGGGTCAAATGAAGAGCGACAAATTTTTTTGCGTAACAAATTGGCGACAAAAAAGCGACAAATTTTGAGCCTAGTTTCGATAATTTTTGAAAACTTTGCGATTCTAACTTTACGGAGGTCTTTGCGCCACGACTGAGCTCAAAGCGTCCGTGGCGGTTAGGCGCTGTGCACTCTGGCGATGGTAGCCGACGCGTTGGCTCCACGGGCGTCATGTCAGTCAGTCAGTCATGTCAGTTAAATGGCCGTCACTTGCCCATTTGTTGTGAAGTTGTCCGCGCGAGAGGCGCTTCGCGAAGGCGTTGGAAGGCGATGGCGTCGGGGCGCCCCCGCGGCCCCGTTACGGAGTCCCGTTGGCGACACTCGCCCGACGCATCGCATCGTGTCGCGTCTCGTCGCGTCGCGTCGCACCCAGCGCCTCGACGGAGGCGATCAATTCGCTGCTCCACGCAAGACGTTTTTACAAAGAAACGATACAAGAATAGGTTGGTTGGTTGGTTAGTGATTTCAGGCGCGTCAACAGCTTAAGTCATTAGTCCCGTAAGTGTAGTGTATGTTTTTTCTCGAGAGATGGCGGTGATCTTCCCCCGATGGATGGTGAGATCCGGTGCCGACCTCCCGTCGACTAGCGGGGTTTCCCCCTAACCAGGACTCTCCCACCAGCGGGGCACCGTCCCAGCCGGGACAAGCTCTAAGCTCCCGACCGGTCTCCCGGAATATGTGGTAGTGTAGTGCATGTTAGTGTAAGTGTGTGTGTAAGGAGAGAGGAGAGGACTAGGAAGAGGAAGGAAAGATCGCACGCGGTCCGTTTGTTAGGGAACTGCTCTGGCATTCACCTGGTGTTGATCGGAGAAACCACAGAAAACTACCGATCAGAGCAGCCGGCCGCTAGAATTCTCCTCCAGACTGCGACTGAACTCGACCTAGCTGAAAAGCTAGTGTCGAAAATCCTGCCGCCGTCACGACTCAAACCTAGGACCTCCCTGTTAGAGGCGCTGCATGTGCAAGAATAGAAAAGCACGACTGTTACCTTAGGTTGCCGGCCAAAGCGCCGGCTTCATCCACAGTTTAAGATAGTATTAAGTGAGTAAGTAAGCAGTGCTCTCTTCTCTGCCGCAAAAGCCAACGAGCTGCGGCGCATGTATCTCCTTCATGAAAATAAACGACCGCTCCGCCAGGGCTACTGGCGGGGGAAAGTTAAAACTTCACGCAATGCGCCGACCCTTCTCTGTGTGTTGCACAGTTATAATGTATGGCCTAAATTACTTCTGTAGTGGTATTTTGATATCTGGATACTTTAAGGTGTATTCTGATTGTTTGGTAGTTGTAACTGTATGATAAATAATATTATTATTATCATTATTATTGCTATTATTAATATTATTACTATTATTATTATTAACATATTCCTATTAAATTTTAAGACAGTAATTTTTAAAAATCTCTTTACATTTTCATTTGCATAAATTGTACAACGTTTCGACGATGATGACTACGACGAAACGTTGTAGGATTTAAGCAAAAGAAAATAGAAAGAAATTTTAAAAATTTACTGTCTTTGAATTTAATGGGATAGTGTCAATAATAATTAATGTGTATTATTGCTCTTGTTTTTTTTCACAAACAGTAAATTATGACTCTGGCCTGTTATAAATCGTATGAAGATATGTCGACTTGCCTTTCTTCATATTAGAGGTATCGTGAATCCACAGAAGCTAGATCGCATATTCCTTTTTAAATCATTTCACCCTATTATTTGCTTCTTCAGGGATTATACCCCGTCAATCAATAAATTCTAGACACTTTCATTACCAAATGGAATACTTTTACAACCAGTAAATCATTTTGTAATTAACTGGGTTTGAGGCTGAAAAGTAAAACTCGCATCTTGCTTCAGAAATAGATTTTGTTTTTAGTTTCTTATATTTGTAGAATGTCTCACATTTTCCATAGAATTATACGACTATTTAGAAGCACAGAAAATGCTGAGAAAATCTGAGAACAATCACGTATGTTGATTCATGGCATATATTGTGTGATTTCTAATGTTGTTGTTCAGACAAGTTGTCTTTATTCTATGTGATTGTGTTTATTGTAGCCCTGATGAAGGAATTACATATTCCAAAAAGTTGGCAAACTAATGTGTTTCATTAATTGACCGATCCCGTGATCCATATTCCACGACTTATTAACGGTCGTGAATTCTACAATGATGAATTCTGAAGATCTGATGAATTCTGAATTCTGAAGATCAATACTGACAGGAATTAATAATAATAATAATAATAATAATAATAATAATAATAATAATAATAATAATAATAATACAATATTTAAAAACGCAAAACTTTCGATTGTCGTAAGCATTCAGGCAGAGAAACAAACTTGCATTGCGTCATTCATTAGCTTCCTCAAACTTGAATGCTGAGACAGGGGAAGCCGGAGGTTTTCTCCGAACCCTCACAAGTGTTTTTCAGCCTTGCAGCAACATATACACAGGGGAGCCTTTTTCTGATATTTGTGTTCTCAGCTGTGACAACAAAAATGTAAATAAAAAACAACAACTAAAAAGTAAATTCATTTTAAAAGGAGCTCTCCAAGAGAGACGGTAAAGAAACTATATTTTCAAGAATATCATGACGCAGGAAGTTTTCTAGACTGCTCATCAATTTCTTTCATGCAGTGTCCTGTACAATTCTTTGAAGGTTGCTGTCTTGAGACCCTTGCAACGAGGCGTGATGTAGCGCCTCCGCGGTGTGCAACACGAGCTTCTATGGCGCAACTGGCAGTCGTGAGCACTCCATCTCGCCGCCAAGCGAAGTGACCTGGATGATGATTAGACCGCAGATATTTAGGTAAAAACCTGTTTTATTCCTGGGTACCTTGTACTAAATGAAGTTTTATATGTACGTTTTAGGTTCATGTGAACTAAAACCTGTCAATTTTATAGCGCCTAAACGAGTCTATTTCAACATTAATGCCTATTTGTATCTATTTGACTTTTAAAAATCTAAAATTAGGCTTATTTTCCTAATATCTTTTGTCTGTGACTTCTTTTAATCTTTTTTCTTGTGTAAGCACAACAGACAAGGATGATATTAATTTTTAGTTGCGTTAATCTTTAAGATAGCGAGAAATGATCTTGCGTTACAAGTCTCCACGCCACTACTTCCTGAAGTCGAAAAAAAGTCTGCCTCCGCTTCCAAGATCTTCTAAGACCTGAATTTCCGCGAAAAAACTGATCTTGACCGATAAGAGACATTCGTTTTCTCTTGAGAACTTGGAGAAAGTACATATTGGCAATTTATTGCAAGGCAAATTACGGTACGAATAATTCTATCGAAAGAACCTACTTTAGGCACCTAAAACGCATTTTTTAAAACTTAAAAACCGCTGTCTAATGATGATGATGACAATGATGATGATGATGATGATAATAATAATAATAATAATAATAATAGTAATAATAATGATAATGATAAAAATAATCTAACTGTGTGGTATGGTGTGTTGCTGGTGGAACTGTGTGTTGCGAACCAGCAACCTACCTCAAACCAGGTTAATGTAGTACCAGAAACTCTCCACAATCTCTTCAAATATAATCATTTCTCCTTAAGGTGAAATAACTACACTAGCAACACAATTTTCAAAATTATTCTAAAATTTCTTTCTAGTGTTCATTTCTTGTTCGCATGTTTAATGTTGAGAAAAAATACAATATAAAAACTCTTTGACAGAAATAACTGTCCCCCCCAAAAAAAAAAATTGTGCAAATTTGTCTTCAGTGCGGTGCATTCACAATGTTAAAGATATTGTTGAAAGCCCAGAGAAACATACTGAGCTGAAAGAAATATATAAAAAACCTCTTATATACTTCCTGACAGATCTACCTAGCGACAGGATATAAAGCCCCGTTGTGGTTTCCAGGGTCTCTGAAGCGAAGAGAAAAGACATTAAGTATAGTGCAGTGGGAATGAATGAGTTGAATGAATGATTATGTATGTAATGATAAAGAAGTATGACCAGGAGAGATGGCTCAGGTCATCAACTGATGTCACTGCAGTTCCTCTGACCGGGAGGACCTAGGTTCGAGACCCGACGGTGGCAGGATTTTCAACAACAATCAATTAATCGTTAAACAAGTATAAATGCAGCGTGAATGTAAAAACAAATCTAGCCCGCCAAAAAGAAAACATTTCCCAGCATTAAGAGAAAACTGCCGACCTGGATGGCCGAGGTGGCTAAGAGCGAGTACTTCCTTAAGCGCTTCGGTCCGAAGGGTCGCGGATTCGAGTCCCGCCTTGGATATGGTTGTTCGTCCCTTGACTTTGTATGTATTGTCGCGGAGGGCCTCGCGTTCTGCTGACCCCAGATCAGAGAAGCCCGCAAGTGTTTGTCTAGTGTATGGTCGAATATACGTCTCTTCGGGACGTAAAGGGCAACCGGCTGTCGGCTGGATAAGGGCCTAGTAAAAAAAGAGAGAAAACTTATCTCCTTGTACGTAAGGCATGTCAAAGGGCATGGGTTTTAACTGTGCAATGAGACGAAGTTAACTTTAGTTAGTTAATAAAGATCCTTCTAGCTGCTAAAGCCTCAAGGCAGTGGCTGAATATGAAAACCGTTGCTTAAAATAAACGCCCGCCTTCTTCGCGGGGGGTCGGGGGGGAGGGGGGGCGTAGAAAGCGAAGAGCGGAACGCGCGACCGGCGCTGGGGGCCACGGCCGAGTTCGAGCCGCGGTTGTTTTGGGTCGCGGCGCCGGGGGGGGGGGGCGAACCCCTCCTGTGCGCTCACCTTGGGGGGCACGAAGCCACTCCCGCTTCGGCAAAGAGCAGCGAAGTCTCTACTACGACACCCCCCCCACACACACACACACACGAAGCATAAAAATACAATGAAACAAGTACGAATAATGCGTGAAAGAAATACTATACTGTATTAGTAGTATATAAAGTTATCAAAAAAGAAGCAAGGACTTCGTATAGTTTTGACAAAGAAAATCAATTCAAGTTAGTAGATGTGCAACAGTTTTTACGTTTTAAGTATTCAATTAGATTAAGCTTGTTTTAGTTAGTTATTAAGAGACCCCCCCTCTTAGCTGCTTAAGGCATAAGGTAGCAGCATACCGTAAACCAAAATAGTTATGTATGTATCAAGGGCGTTAAGTATATGTTTTTGCCCCAAGGGCGACTTCCAAACCCGAGGACCTCTGGCCCGGGGGGCTGGAAGTCGCCTGAGGGGCAAAAACATCTAGTAACGCCCGTGTTGCTTACAAAACTTTATGGTTTACTAGTGCGTTGGTGAATTAAACGACAATTCGAAGCATTTAATAATTTTTCTTGTGTCTAAAGTGAAAAGATGCATTGTAATCGTCATTTGTCAAAATTACGTCCAATAAACAAAACAGAGTGTGTATCTATTTACTATTGCATAATTGTTATTGGACTATTTTGTTCGTTCAAAATGAAAGAATATTGTGAAGTTCCTGCGGAAATTCTCGCAAAAGCTAACAAAACTGCAGACAGTGGTTTTCAGTAAAGTTTCGAAAAATATATGAAAATGTTTATGGTGTATTTGAGAGTTGTATAACAGTGTGAATAAGAGTAAATAGCGTTGATGAATCGCTAAGTTTAGATTATTTGCTTCTATTGCAAAAAATAATTTAGAATATGTTATAACACAAAAAAACCATTTCCAGGATGTTAGTCGATGTGCCTTATATATCTTATTATTACGAGCAGTACTGCTACTCAAGAAGCACATACTATGTCCAAAAAAAGGTGATACGTAACAATGAAATATGAGTGACTGGTGGCAATTCTATATTTACGGGAACATTCTAAAATTGCAAATTTAATTTTAATTAAGCACAATAAGGTTTATAACAAGCTATTTTACTTATTTGAGCATTACGCCATTTATTTATTGTATTTGACTGCATCGTAACTTAAAAAATCGAATTCTTAAAAATGTTGCATGTGTTGTGTTGGTATTAGAGCGGGCCATAAATGATGCAAAAGGCGTAAAGAATCAGAAAGGCTCGCAAGGGTATTAACAAAACCGTTACGTGTTTTGTTTGAGGTCCGTAAACACACAGCAATGAACTAGTAAACCATAAAATAATTTATTTTATAAGATTGAAGAAAAAGCAAAGGCGTAAGGTAAAATATTGTTTTCGTTTGGAGGCAGCTACACATTTAGGAACTGTGTTTCGAGTGGTCAATATAGAAAGGGATCTAATGTGTTCCGCAAGCTTTGCCACACAACTGAGCTTTATGATGCAACCTGGAAGCAACAGGTCCATGACCTTTGTGCCGAATTCGTCGGAGCGCGGCACGTGTAGGCGAGGTGCTGTTCCAAGAAATTCACAAAACTACACGTGAATGATGGACCACTCATGTATTATTCAGTCATTAGTAGGATTTATGAGATACACACTAAACAACTTCAAACTGGAAGCGGTAGCTCAGTGCATCAACTGATATCACTGCAGCGCCTCTGACCGGGAGGTTCTAGGTTTGAGTCCTGACGGCGGCAGGATTTTCGACACTAGCTTTTCAGTTAGGTCGCTGTCTGGAGGAGAATTCTAGCGCCCGGCTGCTCTGATGGGTAGTTTTCCGTGGTTTCTCCGATCAACATCAGGAGCAGTACCCTATCAAACGGGCCACGGACCGCGCGCGATCTGTCCTTCCTCTTCCTTGTCCTACCCTCTCCCTTTACACACACACTTACACTAACATGCACTACACTACCATATATTCCGGGAGACCGGTCGGGAGCTTGTCCCGGCTGGGGCGATGCCCAGCTGGTGGGAGAGTCCTGGTTAGGGGGAAACCCCACTAGCCGACGGAAGGTCGGCGTCGGATCTCGCCATCCAGCGGGGGAAGATAACCCCATCTCCCGAGAAAAAGCATGCACTACACTAACGGGACTAATGACCAAAACAGTTGACGCGCCCGGAAACACGAAAAAATCAATCAATCAATCTAAACAACTTCAACAACTTTTTTTTTAATTCGTTGAGGTCTTAATCCAACTTATCGACGCAACGCGTCTCTTCGTCTCTCGTCGAGCGTTGAGCGCGGAGTAATCCTCCATTATCTATCCCTCTATTCCAGAGGACTCTGAATTTTTATATATCTCGTCTCGTCTGTCGGTTGTCAAAGAGGACCGCCAGGTAGCATCTCCGCGTACGCGCCTCTTACTTCACGCGCCCCTGTTTTTTTAGAGTTTCGGTACTAAAGTTCGGTACTAAAGAACTTCAGTTACAACTTTCGGTATTAAAGTTCGAAATATTCCCTTAGAACAGCATCCATGCTCAGCAGTGGCGGGTTTAACAATAAGAGTATGAAACGGTCGCTGGAAGCTCCGAATTTCAACCATTCATATCTGTTACAAACTAGTGGTTCTACAACAATACACATTCTCTCTCATTATTTTTAAGGGCTTCGCACTTATATACTACAAGAACCTGCAAAGTTGTTTCCAACCAGAAAAAAAACTTTTCTCGGCGCATATACAACCACTCGCACGGACCTCCGTAAAGTTATAATCGCAAAGTTTTCAAAAATTATTGATATTAGGCTCAAAATTTGTCGCTTTTTTGTTGCTAATTTGTTACGCAAAAATAAAAAAGAATTTGTTGCTCTTCATTTGACCCCGCTTATTAAAGATTCGGATAGCTTGATATCAAGTTAGCATCGCAAACGCAAGGAAACAAAGAAATTACAGAGAACATTAAAAAATAACAATATAGAAATTTGTCGCTGTTTTTCTGCTCTAGAGTTCCCAAAAATATATTCTGCTATTCTGGCGCTTAAAAAACTAGTGCTTACATTATTTATAACTTACACATTTCGAAATTTCAGTGTTTCGAAAGTGAGAAAGAGGAAAAAAATGAGACCTGCGCCATTTTTAAGCGTTCTTTACTATATTTTAAAAAAATTGGTTTCAAATGGTATCCTAATGATTGATTTTTAAAATTGTCTCAAAAATGGCTCAATTTTTTCTTTAAATTTCTTGTAGGAGCACTCTCTTACAAGAAATTTAAAGAAAAAAAATGCAGCCATTTTTAAGATTTTTTTAAAAAACAATCGTACAGATGATGTAGGGCTGTTTTCCACTCTTAGTCCTGAATTTCCGAAAAATTCATGTTTGACATAGTTTGTACAACTACGTATTCAATATAGGGATTTCTTATTCCAATGAAATTTGTTTATCACAATTATTTCTTTAATTAATATCATATACATTTTTTTAAATTCTTGATATCAATCAGTAATTAATTGATGAATGTCCAATTTTCGTGAAATAACTTAAAATTACAACCAGTTGTGATTATTTCTTGTTCTTGCTTTAGATATCTAGTCACTGACATCTTAAAAAATGGCAATCATTACGATTTACGTTGAACAATATTTAATTCCCGTGAGAGATGCACTAACTTAAAACATTGTAATGGAAGAAATTACAGAACGATAATTTAAGCGTACAAAAAAAACAAGAAACAAAATGAGACAATGACATGTGAATTTGATTCACAAAACAACTCGTAAATCTCTTCTTTATTTAATTACATTTAAATATAAAGTGATATAGTAGTTATACATTGATATACGTTTTCAGTATTTAATAATTATGCATGTTCACGATATTCATGGTAATGAAAAAAGTAACAAACTTTTATTGACGAATGATTAAGGAAGGAAAATGGACTTTTACAGTAAGAAAAGCTTTGAGTGCACTGGGAATGGCCTGCTCTCACCGAATGACATTTGACCTTGAGGAAACAACCCCAGCCTCAAGGCTCGTCGCTCGGCTTGCGAGGGCTGTCCAAGATCTCTATAGAAACGAAAAATTGTACGGAAATGTTGGCATGTTTGGAAACGTTTAAAGTAATTAGCAGTATGTGCCGGCAACCAAAATTTTCATCATGAGATCAAAAGGGCATGTATATTTAAGCTTTGTAGAAATCACGACCGTTAATAAGTAGTAGGATATGGATCACGGGATCGGTCGATTAATGAAACACATTAGTTTGCCAACGTTTCGGAATATTTTATTCCATCATCAGGGCTTACTAATACACACACTCGTCAAACTTCATGTTCGCCTACAGAACAACTCCAATATAGAGTTGCTGAAGCACACAAGTCCATTGCAAGTCCGACCAGGGCCACGGCCCGAAAGAAAGTGCCAAAAAGGAATTAAATATTCCGAAACGTTGGTAAACTAATGTGTTTCATTAATTGACCGATCCCGTGATCCATATCCTACTACGGTATATTTAAGGAAACAAATATATGAGACATCTCACACCGCGACATTCCCTTTTAATATATATTAAGTATAAGATAATAAGAATAATCTCTTGGCCTGATAGGAAGCAAGTGTGTATAATTGAGGCACTGATCGGAACTCGGGGGATAATGGTGGCGTGATGGGGTCAAGGTATAATCTGGACAAGTATGTAAAGGTATAGCGCCAAGATAGACCTACAAGATGTTTGGAAACGCGAAGGTGTTCTTCAGTGAAAATGTTCTCAGAGGAACGACAGAGACCGCGAAAGGACCTAGGGCCGAATTCATAGTCGACACTTAAACTGAGTGTTCCCTTAAGTGAACGATTCATATTCATAAACAGCCCTTGAGTGAAGTCTTAAGTGCGCACTTATTCGTATAAGCGAGGCAGCTTGCACCCTTAAGTGGCCCTTATGGTTGTCTCGTCTCGTCAGTCGTTACCAGTTTAGGTTATATTTTTACGTGGCGTTCACCTATTGATGAATTCGTTTTGTTGGTGTTTTAGTTAAAAATTTGTGTTATTAGTAGTCAATTAAAATGATCCGTTTGTGAAGCGTGTTATGAATAACGACTTCGCCGAATATTTTGAGTTTTATACTCAACACATCCTGCGAAATACAAAAAGATATATTAGAGATGGGAGCAATCCATTGGAAATGTATAATGATGAACAGTTCCGAAAGCGGTTTCGTTTTAATAAAACCACAGTAGCGGATTTACTTGTGCCGATGATCGAGAAAGTCCCAATGACGAAAAGAAGACTGCCGATTTCACCTTTATTAAAAGTTCTCGTTACATTAAGATTTTATGCAGCTTCATCCTTTCAAGTATGTTTCCAAAATTTTTAATTTTGCTGCGCGCGTCAACTCAACGTTGGAGTGTCCGCCCCCTGTCAAATTGGACGCTCTTTGCACAAAAAGGTGTGTGTGTGTGTGTGTGTGTAAACTCGGTTACCAAGAACTTCGAAACAACTGCCGCCAATGCCATGTTGCCACATTTCCCTTTCGCTTAAGGGAACACTCATTCCGCTGTCGCAAGGAACGTCTATGAAATACAAGCGCCTATAAGTGAACACTTATTTTGAGAAAGCACTTATCACCTAAGGATTCTCTTATTCCTTAAGTGTCGACTGTGAATTCGGCCCTTATGTTTTAGACGCCGAAAGATAGCAGATGAGAAGAGGATAGGGCGAAATCATAAAGCTAAACACGATTCAAAAGAACAGGAAAATAACTAAGCGAAAAACTGTGTGCCATTTTGTAAGACCTTTAGTTTGTTACTAATTAGTTGTTACTATTATCAACCATCCACCTAACGGTATTGAACGGATAATGAGACATCTTCCATGCGAGTATACATTTGGTGTCATATCAGTAATGCAATGTTCGTCCGCGCCACATATTCACACTCATGTACTTCTCCAAAAATGCTTCTTTTAGACCTCAGCACGCTGTTTGAAAATATTTGCTATGTTCTCAAGAACAGTCGATTCAAAATTCCAGAGTGCATACTCATCCCAGAGGGCCACAAAATCTAAAACTTCGAACACAATGTACATTTATTAAAATCTTGTCTCGTATTGTGGTTTAAAAGTCTCACCGCTAGCCTAGACTCTCTGATAAATTATGCAACTACTTTGTTCAATGCTTGAAACGTTTCTTTCGTTACAATGCATAACGCAATGTCGAAATAGCTAAAACTCTTCTGAATGGTGTTCATTATGACCGTATAAAGTCGTTAGTCACGTGATCAATAGAGTTTAAGGATGTCTCCTTACGCCTGGCGCTAAAGCTCCCTATTCTCCAAAAATGCGTCCTTCAGGTTTCCGAAACTCTCGTGAAGTCAGCCATGTTCCCTGACTCGGGGAATGGCGTCGGCTCTTCTTGGCGCAGCGAATGCGTCTCCAGTGGGCTCCCTGCCGCTATCCACGGACATGAACGTATTAAAGGCACGCGGCAAATGGGTTGTGATCGCGTGCGTCGTAAAAGGAAACCTCGGCGCGGAGACGCCGTCTTCGCACCAACACTCCTTTTGAGGAATCCTCTGCTTCGGCGCGGCGGCGTGTCGGCGGCGAAAAACTCCGTGCCGCACGAGCAGGGAAGGACAAAGGAGCCCAGCGCCTCGCCTCGCCCCTCCTCCACCCCCTCCCCCTCCCGGCCGAGTGGCCGCTTGGCCTCGCCGCCCCCTCCCTCCCTTCGGGGTTCCTGGCCGCGGGGCGGTGGGCGGGCTGGCTCGCTGGGGAGGCAGCTGGGAAGGGGTGCTTTGTGCCGAGGCCAACCGCACCTTGATGCATCTCGAGATTTTCCACGCCAGTGCCTGGAATGAAACCTAAACGCTGTCATGCAGCTTATTACTGATAGGTGGAATGCATACTGAAAAGAAGAAGGAATGTCTCGTTGTTTTCTGTAGTAGCTGGTTTGGTTTGCCTGTGGTAAGAAATACCATTTTAAGTCCTAATTCAATCATCATGGGGAAGGGGTGCTTTGTGCCGAGGCCAACTATATCTTGATGGATCTCAAGATTTTCCACTTCAGAGCCTCAAATGAAACCAAAAACCTAAACTCTCTCATGCAGCTGATGATTACTGATAGGTGGAAAGCATACTGAAAAGAAAGTTGAAGGAATGTCTCGATGTTTTCTGCAGTAGCGGGTTTTCCTGTAGTTCTTATAAGAAACAGCATTTGAATTCCGAATTCAATCTCCATGGAGAAGGGGTGCTTTGTGCCGCGGCCTATGGCACCTTGATACATCTTAAGATTTTCTTCTTCTTCAGTGCCTCAAATGAAAAAGAAACACTTAAACTCTGACATGGAGTTGATTACTGGCACTAGATGGAATGCATACTGAGCAGCTAGAGAGGGGGTGCTTTTCTTAATAACCCACTAAAACTAACTTAATTTTAGCTCACATCTAATTTAGAGCAGCATCAGAACAAAATGGAGTCGGTTTATGTCTTTTTGGAGAGGTAGATAAACGGCTTGGGAAAAATCGACCTCGGGATGCAGTCGGTTTACGCCGGCGTTTCGTAGTCCACCGCCTTCGGGAGCCACCCGGTCGCAGCGGAAAAGAAAAACGACAAATTTTATGCCTAATTTCAATAATGTTTGAAAAGTTTGCGATTCTACCGGGGAGGTCAACGAGACGGCATCAGACGTTGAAGAAGGCGCGAACCACTAGCCGCAAGGCACTCGATTGATTGATTGATTGATTCGTGTTTCCGGGCGCGACAACTGCTTCGGTCATTAGTCCCGTTAGTGTAGTGCGCGTTTTTTTCTCGGGAGATGGCGGTGATCTTCCCCCGCTGGATGGCGAGATCCGGCGCCGACCTACCGTCGGCTAGTGGGGTTTCCCCCTAACCAGACCTCTCCCACCAGGAATATGTGATAGTGTGGTGCATGTTAGTGTAAGTGTGTGTGTGTAAGGGGAGAGGATAGGACGAGGAAGAGGAAGAAAAGATCGCTGTCCGTGGCCCGTTTGGTAGGGTACTGCTCCGGCATTCGCCTGGTGTTGATCGAAGAAACCACGGAAAACTACCGATCAGAGCAGCCGGCCGCTAGAATTCTCCTCCAGACAGCGACTGAATTCGATCTAGCTGACAAGCTATTGTCTAAAATCCTGCCGCCGTGGGGACTGTAACCTAGGACCTCCCGGTCAGAGGCGCTGCAGTGACATCAGTGAGCTACCGCTACCGGTGCAAGGCACTCGAGCGTTCATGAAGAATTCGTGCGTCGTTGCGCCTTGGGGTCATGGGCGGCGCAGGGCCCTTGGCCAAGTGGAGGTGGCTGCCTTCCGCCTGCGGCTCCGCGCGGATGCCACCGCGTCAGGCGAACGCACACTTGGCACGCCGCGCACGCGTCATTCCTCATCGCCTCGGCCACTCCGGTGGCTCTTCGCCAATGCAAACGGGCCTCCACGCCCCGACCCGTCTCGCCACGCTCATCACCGCCCGCTTCGCCCTGCCCAACTCCTCTCAGCCGCTCCTCTCCCATCCCCTTGACTCCCACCCCGCCCTGCCCAACTCCCCCGTACCTCCCCATCCCCTCCCCCTCCCCGCCCTGCACATTCCCCGCCTCGCCCCCTACCCGCCCCGCCCCTGCCTGCCCCGCCCTGCTCCGCGCCGCCCTGCACCGCCCCGCCTCTCCCCACCCCGCTCTGCTCCGCCCCGCCCTGTTTCACCCTGCCCTGCTCCCCCCGTCCCGCCCTGCTCCACTCCGCTCCACTCCTCCCGTGGTTTCTCCGATCACCACCAGGCGAATGCCGGAGCAGTACCCTATCAAACGGGCCACGGACCGCGCGCGATCTGTCCTTCCCATTCCTTGTCCTATCCTCTCCCCTTACACACACACACACACACACACACACACACTTCCACTAGCATGCACTACACTACCACATATTCGGGAAGACCGGTCTGGAGCTTAGAGCTTGTCCCGGCTGGGGCGGTGCCCCGCTGGTGGGAGAGTCCTGGTTTGGGGGAAACCCCACTAGCCGACGGTAGGTCGGCGCCGGATCTCGCGATCCAGCGGGGGAAGATCACCGCCATCTCCCGAGAAAAAACATGCACTACACTAACGGGACTAATAACCAGAGCAGTTGACGCGCCCGGAAACACGAAAAAATCAATCAATCAATCGACTCCTCCCCGCCCCGCCCCGCTCCGTCCCGCTCCGCTTCGCCTTGCCTCGCTCCGCCCCGCCTCGCCCTGCTCCACCCCGCCCTGCTCCGCCCCGCCCCGCCCCGCCCCGCTCCGCCCCGCCCCACCTCGCCCCGCCCCGCCTCGCCCCGCCCCGCTCCGCTCCGCCCCGCCCCGCTCCGCTTTGCCCCGCCCCGCCCCGCCCCGCCCTGCTCCACCCCGCCCCACCCCGCCTCACCCTGCTCCTCCCCGCCCTGCTGCGGCCCGCCCTGCTCCGCCACGCCCTCGCCGATGCCTTCGTGCCTCCACGACCGCGTTGCCGCTCCCTAAGACCCTGCGCCGGTCAGCGCCACACAAGGGAGCACAGCGGTGCTCCCACAGAAAAGTGGCAACAACGCGCGGTGTAAATAAGATTTAAAACTCTATTAGATTTTAAGAGCCTCTGAATCCGAGTAATGTTCATAATATGATTTAAACACTTCGTAATGGCTCCCTTATGAAAGAGACTCAGTGCCTTATCCTAGCAGCCCAAGAAGAGATTACAAGATCTACGACCTTTCAAGCCAAAATTCATAAAATCTATCGAGGAGGTCATTCGTAGACTGCATACAGCAGAAGAAAAAGTCAAACGGCGTGGCAAATGTAACCCATAAATAGCATCCAATAAATTACATGTTAAAACATCAGCCACAACCATCATATCGAAGAATTCATAATTTTTCCACTAATTGTCCACTTTCCACACACTAATTGTCAATATAGACGTATCTAATGGTCCCTGATGTATAGCCTACACAATGACGCAAACTTTCTAAATGCTACACCTAATGCCAAACACTGTTTTCATTCACATTGGTGTTTTCGGACGTTATGGTCATTAATCCCGTACGTGTTATGCAGGATCCCAGGAGATGGCAAGATTCCTCCTCACTGGAACGAGATATTTGCCGACGATTATTCCTTGGCTCGCGGGGTTTCCTCTCAAGGTATCTCCCGTCAGCGAGACACACCGTCCCGATCGGGGCAAGCTTTGAACGCCCCGGTCTGATCTGCTAACATGTATGACAGTGTAGTGCGTGTAAATGTGTGTTAAGGAGAGAAGCGGTGATCTTCCTCCGCTGGATGACGAGATCCGGCGCCGACGTACCGTCGACTAGCGGGGTTTTCCTCAACTAGGTATCTCCCACCAGCGGGACACCGCCCCATCCGGGACAAGCTTTATGCCTCGGACCTGTCTCCCGACATGTGCGGTAGTGTAGTGCATGTTAGCGTAAGTGTGTGAGGATAAGTCGAGGAAGAGGAAGAGGAAGGAAATATGGTGAGCGGTCTTTGCTGCGGTTGATATGATACCACTGCGACATCCATCTCATATTAATCGAAGAAACCACAGAAAACAACAGATAAAATTGCCGCCGGCCACAATTTTCCCGAGACAGTGGTTGAATTTGACGTAAATATCTAGCTAGAGTCGCAAAATCCTTCATACACCTGACTGGAACCGGGGTGCAACATACTAACCAACAAAACATTGATAGTTAAAATTAATAATCCGATGTTGGAAAAGATAGACTCAAAACCATCGATGTTATTGAATATACATGTTTTTAAAACGGTTATTAATATTTTCATTGAGATTTAACTAGCAAAACGAAGTAAAATATCATAAGGACAAGTATTACATATGTAATCAGGACAAGTATACATAATCGATTATCCGATTCGATAATTCAAAAACAATAGAGGCGTCTTTATTGACAAAACCTCGAGTTTATTTTCCACCTTTGGCCACATTTGTCTGAAGAATATTCAATTTATGATACCTGAAAATTATTAAAGAAATTAGATATGATGGACTTCTTCCATTTTAAAAATATCGACGAAAAAAAACATAGTTGTAAAAAAAAGGTTTAAAAACTCGATGTCAAATACACATCGATTATTTGATAAAAACATCCATGTTTTGGAAACATCCGCATCCCCAGACTAAGACCTCCCGTTCAGAGTCGCTGCAGTTGTTGTCCTGAGCCAACGCAGCCGGTTATCATTACGGACCGGAAACAAATTTATGTACATATTTTGACTTTTTTTTATCTAGGGCTTTTATCCAGCCGACAGCCGGTTACCCTATACTCCCCGATGGGACGCATATTCGACCATACACTAGACACCAACACACTTGCGGGCTCCTCTGATCTGGGGTCAGCAGAACGCGAGGCCCTCCGCGATAACACATACAAAGACAAGGGACAAACAACCATGCCCGAGGCGGGACTCGAACCCGCGACCCTTCGGACCGAAGCGCTGAGTCAGTACTCGCTCTTAGCCACCTCGGCCATCCAGGTCGGCAATTTTGACGTTTCATTCTACATATTTTCCCGGTCTCTATTAATCAACCAAGAAATAACGCAGGCAAGCGAGGACCAACGCAGCCGCGGAGAGGCCGGCTCCGCCCGTTCGTCGCGCCACTGGGTCGCGCCGTTTCGGCGACAGATTAACAAGGTTGATTTCCAATTGACCCCGCGGCCAATCCGTGCCGCCACTGGTCCCACGCTTTCTAGGGAAACCTCGGCCCGCTCCGGTTGCAGCCGCCAACGACCAGCCAACCCACCCCCAAGGCCCCACGCGCTCCACAGCCCTGCTTCAAACGGCCCACATTGATTCATTCATTCATTTTTTCGTGTTTCCGGGCGCGTCAACTGCTTTGGTCATTAGTCCCGTACGTGTAGTGCACGTTTTTTCTCGGGAGATGGCGGTGATCTTCCCCCAATGAATGGCGAGATCCGGCGCCAACCTACCGACGGCTAGTGGGGTTTCCCCCTAATCAGGACTCTCCCACCAGCGGGGCACCGCCCCAGCCGGGACAAGCTCTAAGCTCCCAAACCGGAATATGTGGAAGTGTAGTGCTTGTTAGTGTAAGTGTGTGTGTCTGTAAGGGGAGAGGATAGGACAAGGAAGAGGAAGGAAAGATCGCGCGCGGTCCGTTTGTTAGGGTATTGCTCCGGCATTCGCCTGGTGTTGATCGGGGAAACCACGGAAAACTACTGATCAGAGCAGCCGGCCCCTAGAATTCTCCTCCAGACAGCGACTGAATTCGACCTAGCTAGTGCTGAAAAGCTAGAGTCGAAAATCCTGCCGCCGTCAGGTCTCGAACCTAGGACCTCCCTGTCATAGGCGCTGCAGTGACCTCAGTTGATGCACTGAAATACCGCTCCCGGTAATAGGCTACAGATAAGCCCCTCATGTGCTCCGTAAAGTTAGCATAGCAAAGTTTTTTAAAAAATGTTGAAATTAGACTCGAAATTTTGTCGCTTTTTTGTTGCTAATTTGTTTTCTTGTGATTAGGGTGCTGACTTGATATCAAGTTGACCGAATCTTTAATAGCGGGTCAAATGAAGAGCGACAAATTATTTTTTCTTTGCGTATCAAAAGCTAACTTTACGGACCCCCCCTGTCCTGGAAGGATCTTACAGGGTCTCATCAGAACTCTGAAGGCGAATCGGTGAAAATTCTGTTACTAAATTATGTAAAAAAATAAAAGATAAATTATCAAAATTGGGCAATGTTAGAAACAAGAAATAATTGGAACATAATAAATTAATACATTGCGGTTCAATTTCGTATGACAGAACGAGTGGACATAATGAATAAGAAAGAAATAATGAAATTAGTCATGCCAAATAATTCGAATTTTTCACGCCTTTTGGGGTGTTTTTAATTCGTCAGGCAGTATATTTTTGTGCACTGTCGCGCATTTAATGCAAGGACGGACATGCATTACTTTGCATTAGTCCACAAAAATACCAAGTGGTTCCTTGCGCGGAAGGTCCCCGATGTGGAGCAGCGGTAGCGCCCCTGGCGGAGGACGTGAAATTTGCGGCAGCCGTGCGAAACGATACGAGACCCGCGCTCGGTGGGCGGTCGCTGCTTGGGGCGGCGACAACGCAAACGATCGGGCGTACACAGACTGCATCCCGCCGTCAACTTTCCCTGAACTCTCCAGTAAGGCATCTATATCTCACCAGGAAGGCATAGGCCGACTGCATCGTTTTCCGTTTTTCTCCTTAGTGTAACGATTGATTTCTAGGGCGTATACCGACTGCATCCTGTGGTCAACTTTTCCTAAGTTCTTTATGTATCTCACCAGAAAGGCATAGACCGACTGCATCTGATTCCGTTTTCCTCCTTAATGTAACGATTGATTGCTAGGGCGTACACAGACTGCATCCCGCCGTCAACTTTCCCTGAACTCTCCAGTAAGGCATCTATATCTCATCAGGAAGGCATAGGCCGACTGCATCGTTTTCCGTTTTTCTCCTTAGTGTAACGATTGATTTCTAGGGCGTATACCGACTGCATCCTGTGGTCAACTTTTCCTAAGTTCTTTATGTATCTCACCAGAAAGGCATAGACCGACTGCATCTGATTCCGTTTTCCTCCTTAGTGTAACGATTGATTTCTAGGGCGTATACCGACTGCATCCTGTGGTCAACTTTTCCGAAGCTCTTTATGTATCTCACCAGAAAGGCATGGACCGAATGCATTTTATTCCGTTTTTCTCCTTAGCGTAACGATTGATTTCTAGGGCGTATACCGACTGCATCCCGCCGTCAACTTTTCCTAAGTTCTTTATGTATCTCATCCGAAAGGCGTAGACCGACAGCATCTCATTCCGTTTCCTCCTTAGTGTAATGATTGATTTCCAGGGCGTGTACCGGCTGCATCCTGTGGTTAACTTTTCCTCAGCTCTTTCTGTATCTCACCAGAAAGGCATAGACCGACTGCATCTTATTCCGTTTTCCTCTTTAGTGTAACGATTGATTTCTAGGGCGACTGCATCCTGTGGTCAACTTTTCCTAAGCTCTTTACCTATCTCACTAGAGAGGCGTAGCCCGACTGCATCCCGTTCCGCTTTCCTCCTTAAGGAGGATAAGGATTATAAGGATTGATTTCTACGTTAATCGCGGTCTGTTTAGAACCACATTGATCGATTATAATTTATCCACTTCTCTCTGTTTGGAAGAAAAATTAACACGTCCTTTCAGAGCACTGCCGACGTTGGAAACCATCGCTTAAGAGCTGGTGAAAACAAAAGATGAAATCACCTATCACGAACATGGCTGAATCTACGAAATTGTGAATATTAAGACAGTGAGGACTTAACATACACTGACTTAACCGAAAATTCAACCATATTCACCTGTGTTCGAGGTTCTCTCTGGACCGGTGCGAGAAGATCTATTTGCGCTACTTATGAATGCAAATTTAACAAACATTTTTACTTCTTCCGAAACCCCGGGTATACCAAACGGGTTGCAGTTCTTCTGTGCCTTCTCAGGCAACGAAAAGTGAAAAGCGAGGGTGTGGGAGACTGACGGGATGCAGTCGGGCGATTCCCATGACACCGGGCCCCCACGAGCGGTTGTTGGTCGCTGCTCGTTGGTCGCTGCTCTGGACTACAGATGAGACATCGATGTCAATGTTTTGAAAACATCGATGTTTCCATAAAAACATCAATTTTATTCAATTTTTTAAATTTTTTTTAGTGAAAAGTCACCCAAACCATCAAAATAAAAACGGTACTACTCATTATCTGGTAATCATAAATTGAACATTCTGCAGACTAATGTTTGTCAAGAGTGAGAATAATTAAAATCGAGTTTTCATTTTTGATAAATTACGAAATAGCTAACGTCTGAGAGAGCAAGGCGTAAAGGAAGAGCGCGCCATTAAAAATACACTGTTCACGTGATGCGTTATTTAACAGCATTTTTTATATTGTTGATGTTAACAATCAGGTGTTCCACTGTACTATGTTATTGCAATATTCAGAAAGATTGTTTTTGCTAAAATATTTCAATTATTGCAGTGCCACACGGGAGTATTTTATTTATAATTGTAGAGCAGTATGCGGGCTATTTTTTGGAAAACAATTGTGTGTGATTTTGGTCATGAGCGTTTTCGCTGCTGCATTCTGAATCTTCTAAGCCATAATGGTTTCTTGCCAGGAAGAAGCTCCTCCCTCAGCGACGACATGATTGCTGTCGTGTTCTTTAGTCAATCGCATAATCCTTTGTTTCAATGCAAGTTCCTTCACAAATGAACAAAGGGGCTAAGTTTTGTTTTCAACAACATCGAAAATATTTCGTCTTCATTTTATTCCGTATTTACAACTTTCATGTTCATTTGTCTTCCGTCTGCTTTTCCATTGTTTCAGATGAGGAGGATATACCTTTAGTTAATGTTCGACTGTTTTATTCCCAAGACCAGCACGTGCTTAAAGACCCGAAGGCCGCAGGTGTTGCAACAATGCATTTCCCAGAGCCGCAAGTCACCAGGGCGGAGGCCAGCCCGCGCGCCAGCGGTCACTGAACCGGCCGGCCAATCGGACGCTGGGCGCATCCAGCTCCGTGCTGCGCCCTAGGAGCACGCCGCCGCCGTCAGCGGGTCTCCGCGCCCGCTGCTAGAGCGCAGCACCATGGCTCTCGGGCGATGCCCACCCGCGTGTCCTTGCAGCGAGCGCTCTCGCTCCGTCTCTTTCTTCTCGGGTCCACGGCGCGATCGGTTCCCATGGCGCGAGAGCCGGGCTTTCGTCCCGCCGCCGCTTCCGCCGTCACCGCTCCTCGCCCATCGCCCCGCCCCGCCCCCCGCTTCACCCAGGAGGGAGGGCGACGGCGCCGCCAGCCTGCGCGACCGGTTCGGAGCGGAGCGGCCGCCGGTCGGGCAGGTATTTACGGCGGAGCCGGCGGCGCGGCGCGGCCCTGCAAGACGGAGGCTGACTCCGGCCCACCGCCGCCTGACGGTAGCTGCAGGCCAGGTCCTCCGCTGCCGCCGCCCGGCCCTTCACACAACAGCCCCCATGCGATTTCCCCAATAAAAGAGCCGGCCTTGAGCACGCAGCCAGGTGCGCGTCGGGGCAGCAGACGCTTTGTGGAGCGCGCGTGTTTGGGCTGGCGGATGCCGATCTGCCGCTTCATGCATTTTACGGGCGGGGAAAAGGTATTTTGAGGTCCACCATGGATTTTTCGTGCCGGGAACACAGCGGGATGATGAATTGTGCCATTTAATCACTTTTTCGGGATTTAGAAGATTCAAAAGAGGCAATGGCTCTGGAAACATACGATTTTAGAAAACATCAATCGGCCCTTCAAGTATCATTTAGTACATCATCGTGCCTGATAAAGATTCTTATAATTTCATTAACGAGTGTAACCAGGATACATGAATGCGAGTCTCATATTTTGAGCAGGAACCATCCGCTGGAAGATTCGTTTAATGACAAACGAAATACAGGTTGTATAGAAGGATAGGAAAATAGTCTTAGATACAATTGTCCTGCGTATTTTTTCAAAAAATACGTTAACATCTTATTACAATCGAATATTTGAAAAACATAGTTACATTTTTCAGAAAATGCATTTTAATACTATTTTCTATTCAATACATTTCTGACATCATATCTTAATGCAAGTAGAGAACAAACACTATTAAATATGTGGTCAAGGGTAGAATATAGGCGATTAGTATTAAAAGTCAATGAGAAAGTGCCAAAAAGTTCTTAAAACAAAATTTTCCAAACGATACTGTTTATAAATTACGGAATATATTACATATTCATAAGTCTTCCAAAGCATGTTAAAAAGCACCAATCTCACAATTATTACACAATGTATGTAACGCATTTTGCTCCTTGATATCAGGATTTTTTCGCCAGGTATCTAAAAGCTCCTAATTCGCTGCGAAGAGACTTCGCTGGCGCATTTTACTTGTACATGAACAAAATAAACAAATGATCAAAAATACAAATGGCTACAAATTTGCGTTTTCTTAAATGGTGCAATAAAAAAGAAAACAGAACTAGTGGTCTACATCACATACTTTCTCACATTATTTCACACTTTGAAAATGTAATTGAGGCTTCATGTGAAGAACTCCTCAAAATTAAAATATCCGTTTCAAACTCGCAAGCGTTGACCTCAGACAGACTGCCGGATGGATGGACGGACGGACCGGCAAACGGATAGACAGACGGACAGATGGATTGATGGGTCAATAGATGGAGAGACGAACGAACAGTCGGACAGGCAGACGCGGAAGGCCTCCGAAATAGCCTATTTGAAAAAGCGTTTAAACTGAAGATCTACGATTCTTCGAACCAAGGTTTCGGCAGCATGTTTTGTTAAAGAGAGACGCAATGAGTCAGAAAAGCAACTCTCGGTAAAAGACGCTAAAATTCGAAAAAGTTCCACATTTGGGAGAGGGCTAGACTAAATGACTAAAGATCGCTGGTTGGATTCCAGTTTCCGGTGCCTTAAAGGCGAACGCAATAAATACAAAAAGAGTCTGCCAGTAAAAGCGTGAAAACCCGCCGAAACATTTCCATTGAGAGAGCGTTACTCTGATGACCTAAAAGTCCCTGGTTCGATCCCGGATTTTGGCAATGTCTTTTGTTAAAGGAAGATGGCAATCCGAAACAGGACTGACAATGCATGGGATGAATATCCACCGAAGTGGCTGAGTTGGGAGAGTTCAGGTTGTCAGTTAGACTGAAAACCTGAACACCTCTTGTTCGAACCTGGGTGTTGGGGGCGTGTGTTGTTAAATACAGATGCAATTAAACAGTAATGGAATCTAACGGTGTGAGGCGCGTACGTCAGTACAAATATTTCAATTAGGAGAGCGATAAACTGAAGACCTACATGCCCCTGGTTCGATCCGTTATTTCCGCAGTGTTTTTTGTTAAAGAGGGACGCATTATAACTGAGTGGTATCTAACTGTGGATGGCTGTCCGCCGTAGTAAGTCAGTTGAGAGAGCATTACACTGAACTATTGGTTGGCGAGTATGTCCGTTGAAATATCTCAGTTTGCAGAACGATATTGCCAAAGGTCCCCGGTTCGTTTCCAGTATTTGGAATGCGTGTTTTGTTAAAGGCGAGCTAAAACAAATCAGAAAGGCTTCTAACGTTGTGAGGTGTGTGTACGTCAGTCAAAATCTTTAACGATCGATAATCGTTATCGAGCGCGATTAACTGAAGATCTAACTAATGCTTCCCTGGCTCTATCGGAGGTATCTTCGGTGGACTTTGAGAAATACGGAATTAATACGAATGGAGGACGAATGGAATCGGAGGTGCTTATGTCTATTAAATGAGCTCTGTTGGGAGAGCAATAGATTGAAGATCTTTAGGTCCCTGGCTGGTTGGATGTTAGTGATTCCAAGCACCTCAACTACTGAGGTCATTAGTCCCGTAAGTGTGGTGCATGTGTTTTTGCATCGGGATCGCGGTTGGCGGGTATCTTCCCCGGTGAATGGCGAGATCCGGCGCCGACCTATCCGCATGTCGGCTAACAGGTCTTCCCCAACCAGGTATCTCCCACCATCCGGGACAAACTCTAAGCTCCCGACCGGTCACCCGGCATGTGGTAGTGCATGTTAGTGTATGTGAGGATAGGACAAAAACACGCGCGAAGGAAGGAAAGAACACGCGCGGTCCGTGGTCCGTTTGTTAGGGTACTGCTCCGGCATTCGCCTGGTTTTGATCGGAGAAACCACGGAAAATTACCGTTCAGAGGCGGCCGCAAATTACCGTTCAGGGAGACTGGTGGGCAGGGAGACTGGTGTGCAGGGAGACTGGTGGGCAGGGAGACTGGTGGGCCGGGAGGCTGGTGGGCAGGGAGACTGGTGGGCAGGGAGACTGCTGGGCAGGGAGACTGCTGGGCAGGGAGACTGGTGGGCAGGGAGACTGGTGGGCAGGGAGACTGGTGGGCAGGGAGGCTGGCAGGCAGGGGCGCTGGTGGGCAGGGAGACTGGTGGGCAGGGGCTGGTGGGCAGGAGCTGGTGGGCAGGAGACTGGTGGGCAGGGAGACTGTGGGCAAGGAGACTGGTGGGCAGGCAGGCTGGTCAGTAGGCAGACTGGTGACCACACTCCAGGCTAAATGGGCAGTCAGGCAGGCGGGTAGACAGGCGGACTGACAGGTAGATGGGGTGATTGATACGCCAAGGGAGCAGCTTTCCGGCGAACGAACCCACAGGCACCCAACTATGCGATTGCTCCGTCAGTTAGCGACACGAGGCGAGCTGGAAGGCAAGCCGGAGGCAAGCTGGAAGGCAAGCCGGAGCAGAGCCGGAAGGCAAGCCGGAAGGCAAGCCGGAAGGCAAGCCGGAAGGCAGGCCGGAAGGCAAGCCGGAAGGAAGGCAAGCCGGAAGGCATAAGAAAAGCCGGAGCTGACCGGAAGGCAAGCCGGAAGGCAAGCCGGAAGGCAAGCTGGAAGGCAAGCAGGAAGGCAAGCTGGAAGGCAAGCTGGAAGGCAAGCCGGAAGGCAAGCCGGAAGGCAAGCTGGAAGGCAAGCAGGAAGGCAAGCTGGAAGGCAAGCTGGAAGGCAAGCCGGAAGGCAAGCCGGAAGGCAAGCGGGAAGGCAAGCCGGAAGGCAAGCTGGAAGGCAAGCAGGAAGGCAAGCTGGAAGGCAAGCTGGAAGGCAAGCGGGAAGGCAAGCCGGAAGGCAAGCTGGAAGGCAAGCAGGAAGGCAAGCTGGAAGGCAAGCTGGAAGGCAAGCTGGAAGGCAAGCTGTTGTGGCGTTCGCGCGGATCTACGCTGAGCGGATGCGAGTGTCTCGAATTTTTCGGCAACCACTGGAGCCTCAGGCGGACGCGCCTTTGCTCATGAGAGTCGTGGAGCCAATGCCAGGCGCACTCTTGGGAGTTTGGGAACGTTATCGCTTAAACTCCAATTTGTTTTCCAAAATTGATATTCCTCAATTGATTTAAATGTACTCAAGGTCAACTAATGTTTGAAACAGATTTTTGTTTTGGCGAGTATATTACATGGGGTCTCAACATTTTCAACATATTCTCAAAAATGGCTCCAAAGGTTTTGAATAAACGTCGTCTGATAGCATAAAGGACGCTTAAGAGAATTGTACAGGTCTCATTTTCATTGAACTCTCTCACTTCGAAAATGGCAAATTTAGAAATAATGCGAGAAATTATGTGCTGTTGTAGCTCCACTAGTTTCATTCTAATAGATCTTAAGGGAGTTTCATTATATTGTGACTGAATTACTGATTGATGGAGACGGGGATGTTGAACAAGAGTTGTTGCGGTACAAGATGGTTGTATTGCAATGAGTTGCAGTTCTATTGTACTTATAATTTTGTGATCTGCTTTTGGTGATGATCACAAGTTCAGCATTATTTAATGTCATATTGAAACAGTATTACCGTTTTGCCGAAATATTTACACATTGGCACTGTATGTTTCGGATTCTTAAAAAAAAAAGGATAACATGCTTGACCAACTGACAGAGTCTATTCTTTACGGGAGTGTACCATCACAGACTATCAATTGATTGATTGATTTTTTTCGTGTTTCCGAGCGCGTCAACTGCTTTGGTCATTAGTCCCGTTAGTGTAGTGCATGTTTTTTCGGGAGATGGCGGTGATCTTCTCCCACTGGATGGCGAGATCTGGCGCCGATCTACCGTTTGCTAGTGGGGTTTCCCCCTAACCAGGACTCTCACCAGCGGGGCATCGCCCCAGCCGGGACCAGCTCTAAGCTCCCGACCGGTCTCCCAGAATATGTGGTAGTGTAGTGCATGTTAGTGTAAGTGTGTGTGTAAGGGGTGAGAATAGGACAAGGAAGAGGAAGGCCAGATCGCGCGCGGTCCGTGACCCGTTTGTTAGGGTACTACTCCGTCATTCGCCTGCTGTTGATCGCGAAAACCACGGAAATCTATCAATCAGAGCAGCTAGAATTCTCTTCTAGACAGCGAATGAATCCGAGCTAACCGACAAGCTAGTGTGGAAAACCCTACCGCTGTCAGGACTCGAACCTAGGACCTCCCGGTCAGAGGCGCTGCAGACTATCAAATTGAAATGCGATCTAACAGTAAAGCTCTTACACAGGAGGGACGTGATACATGGAGTAAAGAAAGAGGTGTTCGTGGCCAACGCTACACATTCCGTGCATCATCTCCCCCCGCGAGATGAGAGCAGTGTCTTCAGGAGCGCACCTGTGGATCGAACGGCTCCTCGCAGTCAGAGCAGCGGAGAGGGGGGGCGCCGTAGCCAGACGGTCGTGCCGGGGGTGGGGGAGGGGCGGGGCTGAGCCGGAGCGTGGGAGCCGAGTGTCTCGCCGCCCCCCCTCGTCCTCCTCCGCTCCCGCCGCCTACGTCGCCGCCACAGCGCACGGTGGGCCGATATGGCGCCCAAATCGCCCAACATACACCAAGCATTCGGATTCGGTGGTATAACGGTCAGCGTACCCGACTGTCGTACCCGAGTTTGCGGGTTCAAACCCGATTGAAGTTTTAAGGGGGAAAAATCCTTCGTACGCCTCCCTTCGGAGGGGAAGTAAAGGTGGCTGTCCCATGTAGTAGATTTACTGCATGTAGAAGATCCTCAAGCCTAAATGAAGCCTCTGAGCAAAATTGAGTCCCGCCTGTTTCGTCGCCCAAGATAATACCTCCTTTCTCCGCTAGGTGGTGAAAGGAGCGTAGCGAAATTTGCGTGGTTAGACGGAAGAGCGGGCCTGATGGCCCGAGTCGCGCCACGTAAAATGAGGCATTAACTAAAACATGTTTCTGGTGGTGGTGGCCAACAAACATATTGTGCCAAAAGAAATGTGCGCAAAATGTGCGCTAATGTCCGCAAAAGAAATAAACCAATCAACAAACCAAGAAAGGCAGGCTTAGGTGTCTCAAGGCAACCATTGATGTCACTGCAGTGTCTTTGACCGGAAGGTCCTATATTTCAATTTTTTAACGTGGCGCCTGCCATAAATCAGCTTTTGACGGTGTCACCCAATCGGAAGCTTAAACGTCACCACAGTGATATGACCGTGCTGTTCCTTCAAGCTCCGGATTGGATGACATTCTAACAGCTGATTTAGGTAAAGCACCACGTTACAAAAATCGAAGTCTAGCGTTCCGCTCCCAAAGGAGGCAGGGTTTTCGACACTAGCTAAGTCGAATTCAATCTCTATCTGGAGAAGAATTCTAGAGGGCGGCTGTTCTGATCGGTAGTTTTCCGTTGTTTCTCCGATCAACACTGGGCGAATGCCGGAGTAGTATGCTGACAAACGGGCCACGGACCGCGCGCGATCTTTCCTTCCTCTTCCTTGTCCTATCCTCATCCCTTACACACACTTACACTAACATGCACTACACTACCACACATTCCGGGAGACCGGTCGGGAGCTTAGAGCTTGTCCCGACTGGGGTAGTGCCCCGCTGGTGGGAGAGTCCCGGTTACGGAGAAACCCCACTAGCCGACGGTAGGTCGGCGCCGGATCTCGCCATCCCGCGGGGGAAGATCACCGCCATCTCCCGAGATAAAACATACATTACAATACTAACCTTAGCTCTTGACGCGTCCGGGAAGACTATCAAACAAAGATAGGAAGAAAGTAAGCAAGAACGAAAACATCTAAATAATGTAGAGATTATGATTGTATTTTTAATTTTTTTTATCAACGAATTTCTGAAGTTAATAGGTTTGTTTCCTCTGTTAGTGATGTCCAATATCACTTGTTTCAATAATTATTAATTTTTATTTTCCAGAGATAGAATAATAAGGATTTTTGGAAAGGATTTCCTGATTAATTGTTTTATAAAATTTCGTGTAGAAATTCTATAATTTTTATGGAATTCCCGTGAGGAAGTAACACCATAGACGCGCAATTTCAATTAGTTAACTTAATTAACTTAACTTAATTAACTAAGTTAATTAACTGCTTAATTAACTTAATATAATAAAATAGTCATTATGTCACTCCGGTCCTCCACATGGATACGATTATGCATTTTGCTTATGTGTGTTTCGAATGGTGAATGTTTTAAATTTTGTTTCAATACCTTAATCTGCATGGGGCATACTTCTGACAGCTATGGTCCTTATGCTGTTCTTCAGAAATCTTTCATGCCAAAATGAAAGGTTCGGGTGTAAAATACAGTAATCCACGTGGAAACATTTGCGAGGTACAAGCAAGTGAACATTTTTTGCTGGAAGGTGTTTAAATGGGGTACATGGCAAGACCCAGGAGACGACTATGCGCCATAACTTGTACTATTTGAGAATCATACGAGACGAATAGAGAGAAAATGAAGGCCTACGGAAAGGTTCTAATATCTCAAAAACTATAACTTTGTGGGTTACCACCTTTTATTCCCGAACCATTCAAATTTAATTTAAAGGAAATAATAGTGTAACTGAAACGTGTCTGAAACCCCTGTTCTTTCATTCCTTCATTTCATATTATGAATCATCACTTGGATAAGGTAATAAATTACATGAAATGACTGAATTGCATTGCTACTGCGGCATCTTTGTTCGCGCTTCCCACCTCGAGTGGTGAAGCCAGTCTCTGCCGATTGCCAACATATCGAGTGCATGTGTGTGGTGTCGAAAACTTACAATGGAGAAATCCATGTCACGGGAGTGACTTCACTTTCAGTGAAGCTGTACCATAACCAGCAATGCTTCACCTTCACTGAGTCCACCCTTGTAAGGCTCTCCGGATGATGGCCTTACAAGGGAAGAGTAGCTGGTCTGGACGCGCAGGTACGGTTCTTTCAGGCCAGTAGACGATTTTTTTAAGCCCGGTATACACGGTACAGTTTTCGTGCAGATTCTCATAGTTTGTGTACAGGACCTTCCAGATTCCTAACTAGAAGTAGAAAAGTCAAAAGTCGCGCATCCACGGTCTGTACGTTTTCTGCACGAACTGCCACAAGCCACCGCTAGGGAGCCTAACGAGAAACAACTGAACAGCGCCGTCCGAGTACTTTCAGTGGTGGTATTTCTGTGCCTTCGTTCTTGCTGTGAACTTTATTTAGTATACATTAAAACATGAGGAGCGTTGAGAATAAAAATAGGAAGTCAGAAATTGAGAAAAAGGACGTTTATCACAATATATCACTTTACACAATCGCACCTTGAAATACCTAATCACAAAATCGAATTTGTTGATTACCATTAGTAAACGATTCTGCTGCTAGAGGCGCTTGAGTCAAACAGTAGGCTTTCTGCATGAAAAATTACGAACATGTTCATTTGGAAACGTGAAGTCTGGACCGCACGTTTTCTGTACGTCCAACCTGCACGAAAACTGTACCGTGTATACCGG
>BLKR01006295.1:0-60340 GCA_011170035.1 Teleogryllus occipitalis
TAGAACCTTGTGGAACACCATTTTTCATTGTTTGTTAATAAAACAATTGTTAATTGTTTGATAAGAAAACTTCAATTATAATTATGATTTAGGGTTCTTTTAAGAAATTATATGTAATCTTAACGTTAGTTGATTGATTGATAATCTGGGCGCGTCAACTACTAATGTCATTAGTCCCGTAAGTGTAGTGCATTTTGGCAGCCGGGACAAGCTCTAAGCTCCTTAAAACTAAAAGGTTGAGATTGTTGTAAAACTACTGTACATACTTCACTGTTTTTCAGTGAAGCCAAACAATTTAAATAAAATTTTGTTTCTTAAATACACAAAATATCAAAATCTGAAGCGTTTGTAAAAACTCATATTTAGGGCCTAAGTCATTCATTCGTATGCCATTGGAAAAATTTAATCTTTATTGTTGTATTATTTACTTGATAAGTCTTAAATGACGGGCTCAGTAAAATAAGGGATTATCTCACACTGACATAGTTCTGAGATAATGAGGGTTTTATCTGAACTTCCCTCATATAACTCAATACGTTTTTCAACTTTTAAACACAGTACACTTGCATGTAAGTCCATACTGGATTTAAATAATATATTACACTAAAATAATAATATTTGAAGTTTTGTGTAATGCTAATAACTCAATTTCACAAAAAATATAAGATAGACCCTTCTTCTACTGAGCCCTTCGACCTGAAGGGCTCAGAAGATACAGAAATCAAAGGCTATTCTAGTTTTTTTTCATTATTCGCATAAAACTGGATTCAATTGCTCTATCTTCCGATGAAAGATAGAGTTTTCTTAATAACTCAGTTACTTTCTCAGTTTGTTTTGGATAATTTAATGATCTTTGAAATGTGTTATTGGAATCATAAGTGTCTTATAAAAATCCTTTCAGTTTTTTGTATATTTTTTTTCGACTGGAGACAGTTGTTCATGTATGTTTCTTATCATTACATCCTTCACTCTTTTCATTGTTCTTTTACTTCTTCCTTCTGGATGGTTTGGCGAGTTTATCTGCATTTAAAATTGTACTTAATCGTTCAGGACATCCATTTCTTGATGATTTGTTTCAGTATTACATGAATCGGTAGCATCCTAATTTTTACAATTTCTTGCAATATTCCTTCCTCTTTACGTTGAAAACACTTAATGCTACCCAGAAAACAAAAAATCTAATTTCTTTCTCCTTTGAATTTAATAATAGAGTCCGATAATTTACTTTCCGATTCATCAGGCAAGTATTAAAACTTAATGTACGGCCTTCTAAAACTTAATGTTTGCGTAAAATTCTCCTTTGCAAAGTCGAAATGAAAACTGACTCTGGGAAACTTTTTATAATATTTAGCTTGACGAGTTCTTCTCTATAACTGAATTTGAAATCACTGTGTACACCATACACAATACTGCAGCCTCTGTTTGCAAACATAAGGTCTCATATTTTGTTAATTTCCGCCAATACTTATGGTTTTATATTTTTCAATAATATTGTCTACTAGCTTCTACAGTAGAAGTAATATATTATTATTATTATTATTATTATTATTATTATTATTATTATTATTATTATTATTATTATTATTATCATCACCATCATCATCATCATCATTTTTATTCGAAATCTTCGACACGTACTGAATATGCCCACGTCGAACAAGAGCTGCTGGCGCTTCAACAAATCTTTCTGTAGAAGTACTGTAACCTTTACCCTCGATAATAATTCCTTGGTCCTTATCAAAGTACATTGCGTTTTGGACTGCTTTGTTATAACCTGAGCGATCTTGGACGGACTGGTTCCTGTAGTGAGATATCGTTCCGCTTGTTGATGCTTCGTCGGTTGTTATCTTGACACCATATTTCCCATTGGGGATTTCGAAGGGAAATAAATGTTATTCTTCATTTGTTAAGTGGTAGCGAAGAAAATAATTCACAAGAATACACGTTAACTTCACACACACTCTGCAACTAACACTGCGCTCGGAGCGCACGATGTTGCCCACACCGCAACCGATGCAAGTCTGCAAACTGTAATTATTGTTTATCCGTATGTATTGCTTGTAGTACTTTTACAGTACTACGTGAAATATTTGCAATTTAAAAAAATAACAAATACAAGTTTTTCTCAAAAACGGCTCCAAATTTTTTCTTTAAACGTTTTGTAGGAGTAGTGCCAAACAAGCCCTAAACGATGACATAATCGCCATATTGCCCTATTTTTTGTTTTTTTAATTACAAAAATGTAATTTTTTTAACTTGTCTCTCACGTCGGTAATATTTACAATAGAGGCGATTTCTTCACATTATTATATTTATGAGTATATGCGCTTAAAATAATGTCAAATAAAGTTTCTCGAAAACTCAACAGTTTTCTGTTAACATTAGCTCAAACTTTCGCATTTTCAGAAACACTCAAAGGCCATTTTCTCAAAAATGGCTCCAAATTTTTTCTTTAAACTTTTCCAACGGATAATGGTAATGGCACTGTTTAATATGACGTAAAGTTCATTTTGGTGTTTTCTTTTTTTTGAAAAATTACACAAATGCAATATTTTTCAAATATCTCACGGCATTAATATGCACATTTCCAGCAATTTGTACACATTATTGCATTTGTGAGTAGATGTGACTCCATGACTCCAATGACTCCAAATGAAGGTTTTCTTGTTAGATTCCTGTGAAAAGAGCTTCAAATTTTGCATTTATATTAACGGTTAAACGCCATTTTCTTACAAATGATTTCAAATTTTTCAATGAAAATTGCCATTTAGGACTATGTTTTACTCTTCTTTAATATTATTGAAGTAATATTTCGGGTTCTACTATTAGGAAACCTGTTGAGAAAATTTCAAAAAATGTACTTAGGGCGGCGATAGATGGTAGCTGGAAAGAGGATGGAGGATGGGGCGAGACCATAAAGCCAGCCCAAATCAAGGAAATTAGAAAAATTTACTACCAGAAATTCTGTGCCATTCTATAGCACCACTAGTTTTAAATATTCACATGTCGCTTGACAAGGTAGTGATTATTACATTGAAACTGATGTTGCTTAAATAAATACTTAAATACATTAAATGAATCATTACTTAAAAACAATAGTTACAAAACCGAAAAAGAAAGAAGATCTAAAAGTTGTTGAAAAGAATAACTTCTCCGATTATGCCTGAATGACTGAAAGAATTAACTTGTTTAATTAAGGATAAAGCCCAGAAACCCGGAAAGTTCAAAGTAAAATTAATATAATCAAGAAGAATAAGAAAATGTAATACTTAGCATAAACTTTCTACTTAACGCATTTCCTAATTACTAGTGTTAACACAAAGTTCCTGGATGTGAGCAAAACGCGGAAGTGACATAGGCAGTATATATAATTTAATGAATACTTCGGTCACTGAAGGGGAAAATCGGTCAACCACCTAGAAAATGAAACATCGTTCTAACAATGACAATGTGAAAAGATTATTTCAACAGAATTTAAAAGACAGTTCATTGTGAATGAAAATTAATATTTTATTGATTACCTTAAAACATATATTTATGAACAATTTGTTTGGGATTATTGTATTTACGAAAACAATCGGGGTATTATTGAAATTATATTTTTCAGTTCCTGGCTTTTGTATTAATGTTTTAATTTAAGAAATGCTCGAAGATCTAAACTTTAGGAGGTCTCAGATTCTAATTTTGTCGGTGACAAACTTCTGATACAAGATATAGGTAAAATGTAATCAAGATCAAGATATATCGACCGGCTGTACTGTTTGGTCATTTTCGTGTTTATCACTTATCATATTAACCAAATGCAAGAGCTATATCACTCAACTGTACGATTTATTTCTTCTCTCTATCCATGTCCGTACAATAGAGACAGATATGATGTTGACTGCTCACATTACAAGCCCCTTCGTCTCAATGCAAATGTAATGTCTTCATCACTTGGCGAGTACCTTCATGGAAATTCCCTACACAATCGTAACATACTATCTGGTCCAAAGGGATGAGGCAAAGATATATTATAATGTTGAGGTGTGTTGATCAATATGGATCATTAGCAAATAGCACTTTTGAGCAGTACCTACTAGGTTAAGTCGAAAGTCAAACTGTGAGCTGAGGATCCTGAGGCTGTATGTATTTAGTGACCTTGTTCGCAAGAACTTGTAAATTAAGGTCTAATTCTAATGAACTCAACACCATGCGCAAACAACAACAACCTGCAATAACTCAACAATTCTCGTACAAAAATTAACAAAGAACAATATGAAAATGTGTTAATTTAGAAGTACGAGAAGTTGATAACATGTTTTCGAAAACATAAACTTTGCTAAATTTCATATATCTCTTGGAGACTAAATTCTTTCAGAATAACTAGTGGTTTGAAAAGTTGACGCCTAACTGAAAGTTGATTCTCATGAACAAAATTGTTTCTATTAATTTGGAAGGGGAAGGAAATGTGTTAAACTATACTCTCACTGTATCATTGAAGTACAGCTGAGACATTATTTTAATGTTGGTGTTTATGAGTACTCATGATTTATAATATTACAATTAATGCTCCGCTGTGTACTTTATCACTTGCAACAAGACAATTTATCGGACTCCGTTCGTACACAGATTTACTTTATGTATATTTCCGTATGTTTGTAATATATTCGGTCCAGCATAAAATGTAGAAATCCAACGTAAACCAGGCACACATGATTAAATACTCTTCAAACTTTATATAGTGAAAGAGCTAGAACTCAATCGCTGAAAGAAAATATGAAATTGAGGCAATGAAAATACGGGATACTGCTCAAAGATGCAATGTGCTTCTAGAAAGAAGCGAAATGTGTCGTAAGAGGATTGATGTGGATGTTCTCGAATGTTGAAAGAGAGCCATTCGACTTAAGTATGACAATACCCTAGATTTGTCGATATGATTGCGAGAATTTACATTATGAGAATCCATAATGTTAATGAACAAAACTGAAATAGTAAGACGGAAGAAAAAGTTTTTCGAATGTGACCTTTTATATTGCGACATTAAAAATGTACTGAGCTTCACTCCATATATTAATTCTTCAGTAAATCCTTTTTTGTATACCAGCATTATAAACAATCCTTTTCCATTAGCAAAATCGTTCATAATATGGCATATTATGGGACGAATCATTACGTCATCGTTATTTCTGCACGAAATATGAGTCATCACTGACATACTAGTCACAGCCCCCATTTATCATCAGTTATGGAGTATAAAGAAGGCAGTGGTACAATGTAAATAGATTCTGTGTTCGCAGTAAAATCAAATATATTGTGAAAAAACTTGCACTTTTAAAATCTAATTTATTAACTTATTACTACTCTACAATTACATGTTACTGTTATTCAGTAATATTTAGCAATAATAACAAAGAACATCGAATTAGTTTTTATGAATATGATATTAATAGTACAGAGGGATAAATTTGTCAAAGACACTCCAGAAGATGTATTTAATTCCAAACTGCTTATTTTTTCTTTAGTTTCTACACTAACCAATATCTTGTTGCAATGTAAATCTTATTATTCACTGATTCTTTAATGTAAGATTCAGCTACATTTGAAGATCGCCACCCTCCGTGACATGTAAATGCAGTAATATCCCCTCCACTATCGGCGAAAAACCTCGCGGATGTCCTCCTAAACGAACACTTTTACACATTGCATTTAATTTTTAATATGTTAACCGTAAGGTAGAAGCTTCACATGCTGTGGAGTTAATGTTTAAAGAATCATGCATCATAACTACCGTTTTACCATGTGCATTGTAGTAACTTAACCAACCTACTCCGACAGATTGGAAAGAACAACAGCCTCGCATACAAAATTTGCATATATTTCATCCACACAGCATTCATTTTTTGCTTTTGCAGCTTCTTCCAGAGTTTCTTTTGGCAAAGAATCCATAATGTTTGAAACGTAACTTTGGACCTAATTGCCATTTGTAAACAAATTAGTCGCTTAGGTAGCACTCATGACTAGAACCCTGATTTTAATGACCTAAAAATCAGCAAAATATGCAAGCATTTATGATCTAAAACCTATATAAATATGACCTTAAAAATAAAATATGACGCTATACAAGTTTATTTTTTAATAATTCCTGTTGATTTTTTAGGTGTAACATAAATACAAAATTCACTCGAGAACGGATTGTGAGTATGGTACATACGGTTTGCATCTGTTTTGTATCTGAGAAAGCGCCTCTCCACATTATATGAAGTCACGGATGAGAATTTGAAGGCGGCGATGTCACTGCAGTGCAGCTTTGGTTCATTGCCTTCAAATGTTGCGACATTTCCAGAACTTATATCGCTAATTTTGCACATTGCAGAATATCCAAGATTTCGCTGAAGAACACGCAGCAATTTGTTGTACACTATCTCAGCCACATGACCACGAGCTCGACCCAACTCACTCCATTCAAATTCACTTACGATTCAAATAATCTTTTGTGGTATAATTGTTTGGTTTATTTGTGACAATATCACTTGATACATTGTCATGCGAGACACATTTTCAAGCTTTTTATTCTTGTGTCCTTAAAAATATGACATATGTATGCATTTTTGGCAAGATTTGGCCAAAATATGACCCTTTATTAAAAACGGTGTAAATATGACTTTATATCCACAGTAAAAATACGGTTTTCTAATCGACAATACCTGGATTCGTGCGTAAACTGTTTTAAAGTTCACCCGAAGGTTCAGAAAAAATATATGACTTGTCATTAATATCCGGGCCCGACTCATGACGTCATAACATGAATCCGAGGTTACAAGTTAACATTCAAATTGACTTCGCTTTCTTAATTTTTTTATAATACTGTTATACAAAAAAAATAGCGTATGCAACTTGTTTATAATGTTACTTTTTCGCACTCATAAGAAATTATTACCGAATTCACTCCTAACGTCGTTCGTTCGGTAATATTTTCTTATTCGTGCACAAAAGGACAACATTATAAACTAATTGCATAATATACTATTAATACACAAAAGAGATGTCAAGTTAAGTTCTTTTACTTTCTCGCATTACTATAGGTAAACTTATATTACTAAACTTACTAGCATTACTACATAGTCGAACATAATGTAATCGTGTGGCAGAAATTGTGCGCTATTTTTGTCGGGTTCTGGCAACAAACAAATGGCTAAATCTTCTTCCAGTATTTAGCAAATTACTTCCTCTAACACGTTGTCCAGTTAGAGTCCACGTTTTGTGGCTTCTTGATACCGAAAAATCAATTGACGGCAAAATGTCTGTCCGTCCACTCGCGCCTAAACCGTTCAATTTTTTTTCTGAAATTTATATTACTCGATCGATCTAAACGAACTAAAGAACCTGAGCGTTTGAAGCGGATATTATGATTTTTGGGATACTGTACAGAATACCTCAATAACACTTTCACAATTTTTTCAAAAACGTCAAACAACAAATGTTTAGGTTAAACTTTGTCCTCAGAGAGTGTAGGAAACGCTTAAAAAGGTTGCAGGTCGCATTTTCGTTGAAATCTCTGATTTTTGAAAACTGCAAAAGCTGAAAGTTTTTCGTCATCTTTCTTTAATTATAATATTGAAGATACAAATTTTTCAGATTGAAAAATGTTATTCAAAGACATCTTGAAATAAGGTCATGGACAATTTTTGTAAAATGTAAGTACTTTTCGCGTTCTTCTGCGTGCAATACAGGTAATTTTAATGAATTATATTCTCACAAACAACTCCAATTTTTTCTTTCAATTTTGAATTCAAAGGACAAAAAAAAGTGCTAGTCTAATTTTCGGTAAACACTGTATTTTCGAAAATTGCAAACAATTAACACTGCAAAAGGAAAATAGTGATGATAGGTATTTTTTCTTTAAAAATTTCTTCAAAAAATTAGATTTCTAAATATGATGTTTAGTTTGGTAAAAAACGTAATTTTCGCTTGATTTGTACATAAAGATAATGCAATTTATAAAAAAATCATTTTCATAAAGCGCTGCAAGCTTTTTCTTTAAACTTTTTCCAACAATATAGAAAAGGATGGTTAAAAATGACGCCTATCTCATTTTCGCCGAACTCTCTAAAATTTCAAAAATTGCGAAAGTTAGAAATAATGCGAGAAAATATATGCCCTTGTACGAGTATCACTACTAGTGTAAGAAGCGAAAAACAAAACTCTTTCTTGGAGACTTTTCAACGCTAACGGATATTTCTGTTTATTCTTAACCGGTCATACACTGCTGACGAGTATTTTTTCGCGAAAAGAATCCACAAGGCAGTACAGAGGAGAAACCATTCCTTCCATTTACCACGACGGCTAAGGGCTTCAAGACGTACTACATTGATTTCACACCAGACAGAAATCAGGTTGAAAAGGCTGTATTCAAAACCATCTAAGCAGCTTTTTCGAGGTGAGTTGATATTTGAAATTCGTAAATTTATATTTCTAACAAAATGAAGACATTTTTTTCTCGTTTCGGTTACGATAAATGCCTTGCGTTTGTCTGCTAATCTTTTTCAGCATTATTAAGCTTCCGACTCACTTCGACTTTGGCGCTGAAGAGCGAGACGAAATCAATTAATAATGTATTACAGTCTATGTAAACAATGTTGTAATTCATTAACATCATAAGTACGTCGTTTAATCCCAGATCAAACGTAGAAAACAATAAATTGCAAACAAAAATGCTGTACCTACATATAGTTGAATTTCTGCGTTAACCTACCTTTAAAATAAGGCCAGCCGCACGACGTGAGAGTAATTAATGTAAAAGGTTGACATCAGGGGATGTTCATGCTCAACTCGACGATTAGTCTTTGGGAAAAAAATTCAAAATTACATAAGCAAACATAAAGATTGGACTGAGGTGGAAATATTGACGGAAACAGGGGGGTAAAAAAGGACCTTTAGATTAATTATTGTCGTAAGACTGCCACAGAGCGATGAGAAACAGAGATCATCTATTCCATGAATTCCCACATGGAGGAGTTCTGTCCTCTTCCCTTCCTTTGCTCGTCCTCGGCCGGGGCGCAGTCCGTCGCTTGTGACGCCAACTCATGTTGCCACCTGTTGTCGCGTGCAGCGCTGGTCACGAATCTCGGCGGCGTGGGCGGCGGCGGTGGCAGCTCACGGACAGCGACTCCCGCGCACTGGGCGCCATCTCCATTCCAGCAGCTGCAAAAGCCAACAACACGCCTAGAAAATACAAACTTTTTACGGGTTATAGCTATTAACATACCTAGAAATGTTGAGTCCTCGTCCAAATTAAGGGGCGAAGCGTAGAGGGGCCGAGATTTTTAACTTTTGGTCTCGGCAGTAATAACACTGTAACTTGGACGTGGTATGTTCAGCATTTTATCGGGAACCATAAAATCCCACGAATTATGCGAAAATTTACGAATTAAAGAAATGAACCGGGAGCGGTAGCTCAGTGCATCAAATGATGTCACTGCAGCGACTCTGACCGGGAGGTGCTAGGTTCGGATCCTGACGGCGGCAGGATTTTCGACACTAGCTTTTCAGCTGGGTCCAATTCTGTCGCTATCTGGAGAAGAATTCTAGCGGCCGGCTGCTCTGATCTATACCAAGCGAATGACGAAACAGTGCCTTACCAATCGGGCCACGGACCGTGCGCGATCTTTCTTTCCTCTTCTTTGTTCTATCCTCTCCCCTTACACACACTCTTACACTAACATACACTACACTACCACATATTTCGGGAGACCGGTCGGGAGCTTACAGCTTGTCCCGGCTGGGGTGGTGCCCAGCTTGTGGGAAAGTCCTGGTTAGGGGGAAACCCCACTAGCCGACGGTAGGTCGGTGCCGGATCTCGCCATCCAGCGGGGGAAGATCACCGAGAAAAAACATGCACTACACTTACGGGACTAATGATCAACGTATTGTCGCGCCTAGAAACACTAAAAATCAATCAATCTAAAGAAATGACGTTCGATTAGGAAATTGGCGCGTTGACGTCCGGTGCTGACACCTTCACATCGTCAGTAAATATGATTACAGGAGCAGAGATTCATTTGGTGGAATGTAAGGAAAATGAGGTTTATATACCTAATATACATATTTCTAATTGTGCTATTAATAATATTACAATTAAGAATAATTATTCCCCAAACCAATGTGCATTACTTCTAAATTGTTTGAATCTGATGTTTTGTACATCGCCATGTTTTTTTGACATGCGATAACATTTGACTTGCGATGAATCGATGGTTGTTTACGTTCCTAAGGATGCTAAACCCGTCGCTAAGGATGTTAAATTTCTTAACATAAGGTAGGTACAAGTGCACTGAACAAACCTGCAGGGTTGCATGTTAACAGGAGTGAAACACGCATGTAACCAATAAAATGTGTTAAAACGTGTTTTGTAATTTTTGTAAATTTTATTATTTTTTATTTCTCTAGTTATTTTAAATAAATAGAGTTATCAATTGTAGTGGGATGTGTAGAAACCATTTATTTTGTTCTGTAATGTGATAAGGAGGTGGATAGGAAAAAGCACAGGTACCTCTCTTCTTACACCAACGCAATATTGTTGCAAGCTGTAATGTGTTCAACATATATATATATATAAATATATATATATATAATATATATATATATATATAAATTTGTATATATAATAAATAAATATATATATATATAATATATAAATTTGTCTAGTCGATCACGGGACGTTAGTACACAAGCACACACAGTTATTTCCCCCCCCGATCAACTATGAATTGATGAATAATCATTTAGATCAGATGGATGAGTGGTGGCATGCCTTCCCACGCCAAAATTACAAGGTAAAATCATGTCCTAACGTGACAAAATCACAACTCCAACGATGATCAATTGCCACTACAGCTGTCTGTGCTGTTCAGGTTGACATCTCAGTCAATAAAATGAAGTTAACTCCGAGAAGAAATCTTACAGTCTGAGTTCAGTTAACTCCGAGAAGTTTTCCCTTACAATCATTTAGACTTTTTTTCCTGCTTTTTAATGACTACAATTTGTATTCGGTAAAATGCAGTGCCTTTGACCCGGAAGTTGAAGGGTTCGACTCCTGAAGCTATGTCGAATTCAACCGCTGTCTGCAGGAGAATTCTAGCGGTCGGCTGCTCTGATCGGTAGTTTTCGTTAGTTTCTCCGATCAACATCAGGCGGATGCCGGAGCAGTATCTCAACAAATGGACTATGGACCGCGCGCGATCTTTCCTTCCTGTTCCTACCTTCATCCTTTACTTACGCACACTTACACTTATATGCACTACACAATCACTCTTGTCGAGAGACAAGTCGGGAGCTTAGAGCTTGTCCCGGCTGGGGCGGCACCACGCTGGTGGGAGATACCTGGTTGGGGAAAATCCCTGCAAGCCGACGTAGGATTACGCCAGTCAGCGGGTGAAGATCACTGTCACCTCCCGCGTTTAGAAAAAGCATGCACTACACTTACGGTACTAATGACAAGAGCCGTTGACGCCCCAGGAAACACTAGTGAATCATCAATTTACATTGTTGATGCGGACAATTTTATTTTTAGAAGAACCATACTTTTCAAAAGATCATATATTCAATTCTGAAAAATTCGATAGTCGTTTAATAGAAGAGCGGCGAATTCGCGTTGACGCACCAAACTCATCCACTCCTTATCTCTAGAATTCATTGGGAAATATAGAAATTATCGTTTCCATGTCGTTGCGGCAGGAAGTATTATTTCTTGACGAAGGACATCATGGATAAGAGCCCAAAATTTATTGCTTTTTTATCCTTGAAAATAGATTTTATTACATGAGAGCTTTTTTTTCTTCTTTTTTCCTTTTTTTTCCAAAATCCATGTAGTATATGACTTAGTGTAGGGATCACAGAATTTTGAAAATGTGCACAGAATTACCTTCTCCCCATAGCACGTCATACAAAGTTTCAACTATTTTTGACGCAAAATAAATAAATAAATAAATCTCTCCGGTGCATTTGCAGGAGATTGAAGATTGGCGTCACTGACGACACTCGTGAGTCCGAAGTGTGTTATTTGTTTCTTGCGAACGGTTTCGACATTTTGTCCAGCTGGAATGCGAACTCGTTCTCGTGGCGCCGCGCCGCGCCGCGCGGGCGGACAGGCCGGCCGGCCGCGTCAGGCGCGATCCACCCCGAACCAGCTCGAGCCAGCAGCGGCGCAGTGAGCGCTGCCTCCGCCAGCCGCAGCCGCAGCGCCGTGAGAGCCGGCGCCACCCCCACACGGGCACGTGGCCACAGCACCCGGCGCCACGCCATCTCACGTGCCACCTCCTCTAACCACATCACCGGGAGCGGCAGCTCAGTGCATCAACTCATGTCACTGCAGCGCCTCTGGCCGGGAGGTCCTAGGTTCCCTCTCCCCACGGCGGCAGGATTTTCGACCCTAGCTTTTCAGCTAGGTCGAATGCACTCGCTGTCTGGACGAGAATCATAGCGGCCGCCTGCTCTGGTCGGTAGTTTTCTGTGGTTTCTCCGATCAACACCAGGGGAATGCCGGAGCAGTACCCTACCAAACGGGCCACGGACCGCGCGCGAGCTGTCCTTCCTCTTCCTTGTCCTATCCTCTACCCTTACACACACACTTACACTAACATGCACTACACTACCACATATTCCGTTCACCCAATAGCTAAACCAAACAAGAATCGCTCAAAAGCAGAAAATTACAGACCTATCAGCCTGCTACCTATAATGTCAAAAATCTTAGAGAAATTAATACTCATCAGACTGAACAAATATATCAAGAAAACAAACAGTATACCTCAGCATCAGTTCGGCTTCAAATCACAATACTCTACCACCCACCAACTACTAAGGCTTACGGAACACATTCACACTGCATTCCAAAAGGGTCAACATACCATAGCTGCTTTTGTAGACATCTCGCAAGCATTTGATAGAATATGGCATCCAGCTCTCTATTTTAAATTAATTTCAATAGGTACACCCAAATATCTATTATTTGTTATCCTTAGCTATATTACAAACAGAACTTTTTCAGTGTCAGTCGAAGGCCACTGCTCTAATCCAAGGAAAATTGCTGCTGGGGTTCCTCAAGGTTCACCACTTTCCCCATTGTTGTTTAATATATACACCGCAGATATTCCCATTTCAGCACAAATAAACACTGCTCAATTTGCCGATGACACTGCACTCTACATCTCAGGGAACTCTTTAACAACTCTTCAATCCCAGCTTCAAAATCATTTAAATTTACTTACAAAATGGGCTAATATCTGGAAAATAAAGTTGAACCCAACAAAATCTGTATCAAAAATATTCACACTAAAACCATTCACACACCCTCTTCCACTTTCCATAAATAACGACACCATTAATTGGACACCAACAAATAAAACAATAAAATATTTGGGCTTAAACTTCGATACTCGACTCAACTGGAAGCAACATATAGAGGCAAAAACTCAGCAGGCCAAAACTAAACTAATTCAACTACGACCCTTACTGAATCAACACAGCCACCTCTCCACATCAAATGCACTATTACTCTACAAATCAATAATCCGGCCGACTCTACTTTATGCTTGCCCCATCTGGACCAACGCTGCCAATACAAACCTAAACAAAATGCAAGTGATCCAAAACAAAATATTAAGATTAATCACAAAAGCACCTTGGTTCATCAGTAACAACCAACTACATAATGATCTGAATATAAACACAATAAAAAATCAAATAGCCTATCTTTCACACAACTTCTACACAAACCTTCCCCAAATACAAGCATCATCCTTCTATAAACTGGGTAAAAACCCCAATTATCCAACAAGAATTAAAAACAGATATCCACTTCATTCATTCTATAAAATGTTCGCAAACCTCGAATAATACTAATCTGAGGTGCTTCCTGCTTCCTCTCCCGCTATATATTTTTTAAAATAATTGTAATGTGCATAATTTTAAGTTAGTTTAAGTTAGGATAAGATAGATTAAGTCCATCAAACATTTGCATAGTTAATTTGTAAACTGAACAATGTAATGTCAAACAATATAAAAATAAAAATAATAATAAAAAAAACACATATTCCGGGAGATCGGTCGGGAGCTTAGAGCGTGTCCCGGCTGGGGCGGTGCCCCGCTGGTGGGAGAGTCCTGGTTAGGGGGAAACCCCACTAGCCGACGGTAGGTCGGTACCTGATCCCGCCATCAAGCGGGGGAGGATCACCGCCATCTCTCGAAAAAAACATGCACTACACTAACGGGACTAATGACCGAAGCAGTTGACGCGCCCGGAAACACGATAAAATCAATCAATCAATCTAACCACATCCACGTGTATCCAATTACATTTTTTTTGTATTTGAGGTCGCATCACCATCTAGGTCATTAGCGACCACAATTGGAGTTAACGGTATAGTAACTACGTAGATGAAACGATATGCTGATGATAAGGGGTGAAAGGACGAACTCAAATACAACCATGCCTGAGGCGGGACTCGAACCCGCGATCCTTTGGTCGGAGATCACTACGACACAACTGCCTTAGAGATCTCGGCCACCGGGCCGACTCAAATACCTTTCTCCCCAGTGAATAAGCTGATTAGCAAAAAAACTTAATTTTTACAGGATAGCAAAAAAGATTTTAAACTAAAACTATAATTAACGGATTAATGATATTCAAAGAAAACCTACACACAAAGAGTTTTTTTGAGTATCAACTTCGTTTGAATATCATTAATCCCTGATTTAATTCATTTAAACGATTTTTGCTCTCCTGCAAAATTAAGTGTTTATGACTTATCAGCTTATTCACCGGGATCAAAGATATATTTCCATCACTTATACCACGACTGGATATGGATTTATTTAGAATTCTCCGTGTCGAGTGGTATGTATGTATGAGTGGTATGATTATGACCACTTCGCCAATAAAAAACGTTAATAAGCTCCAATAGAAGTATTAAGTAAGACGAAAAAAATATAAGGTATTTTTAATAAAACAGTTCATGATGAAACTTCGTATTATAGATTGATAATATGCAAACCAATAAAGTTTACTGAGTTACTAAATCAGAATATTCTAAACATTATGTTTTTAAATATCTATTCGGTAACAAGAAACATTAAAATAACACACAACATTATCAAAAACATGAAACACATCAAATGATTAAATCAACAATAAAAGCACAATTACTGATAGTTCAGTTAATCAAAATATAGGCTTTTTTTATTGTGTGAAAAACCAAAATTTCTCTAACAGTAGAACTTCTGGAACGGTTTACAAATGCTTTTCCTGCTTTTTCATTATTTTGAGGCATAGAATTGCTTATATTCTCAGTTCTTTTTGTTTGAAGATTGAATCAATGCTTTCCTACCATTGGAAACTCAGCACATGAGTGAAATAGTAATCCCAATGAAAAGAAATGAAAAATAGATACATTATTACATCACATTCTAAACTCAGTTTATTTTCATTATACTTTTTTGTTGCTTTGATTTTCAGGACAGCCTGTCAAAAAATGCTCAGATGCTCCAATATCACCAAACCCGGTCCTTATCACCAAAACATATGTTCAAGAATCTTTTTATGACTGCACAAATTGCAACGGTTCATATTTGTTTTAACTTTTTGACCTTTTTTCAATCAAGTGCTTCATAAATCTCTATTATTTGACCTCTATTTGGAATCCCTGACGTTAAAAATGTATAACAAAATGGTCAAGATAAGGAAACGATGGTCTCTATGCCTACAGTCGCCTCAAAAATATAGGGCATTCGGACACATTTGACTTGAAAAAACGGCACTTATTCACTTTTCTTTGTTCTTGCGTCTTTGAATATGAATATGTTTACATTAAGGTGAGCGTGAGACCAGAACACAATTTTACGCATTAGAAATAAACCGGTGAAAAAAAATGGTTCACATTGAAATTTTTTACCTCACTTTAAAAGAATATATTTATTTTAAAAGAATATAATTTACGGTGGATCTCTTATAACTTTATCAGAAATAAAAATTCAGAAAAAATACATTAAAAAGATCATTGAAAGAAAATGTTCTCCGCGCTACCTCAACATCAAAATAAAACCTGCTTCGCTAAGATCTATCTAATGTCCAGTACAATTAACGAGGTGTCACGGGCGAGGGAAGGCGACTACTCCCACTAATATTTCCAAGTGCATCCAGTCGTTTTATTCTAAATTATTTTCCTAGAAATATAGTTTCAGTACAGTAGCATATTGAAAACGATGGTAATTAATCGTTACAAAACATTCAGACTGTAAAACAATAACATGATGTACGCAGAAATGTTTAGTTATCCTTCTTCAGTCAAACATACGTGGGTTAGGAATATTACGAAGATGCTCCCGAAAAGGTGTGTAAATGTAGGGGCACCTCCGTGAGGCCTCATTTGCGTCTTAACGAAGAGGGCCAACGCTTCGTGTCACTAGCGCTTAACAGCAGCCGACTCCGCGGCTGCCGTTGTGGCCATTATCCTCTCAACTGGAATCCCTTGATCTCTTTATTTTACTAAAAAGTCTCTTAAGTAATGCCGCATCGAAGCATCAAATATTTGTTCGAAATTATTCTCTTTTTATACTTCGAAGTATTAAAATTTAATTTGTATTAATTTACTACATACACCTTGTTAACTTCAATAAATAAATAAATAAATAAATAAATAAATAAATAAATAAATAAATAAATAAATAAATAAATAAATAAATAAAAAATAAATAAATACATAATAAAAAAATAAATAAATACATAATAAAAAATAAATAAATACATAAATACATAATAAAAATAAATAAAAGTATTGTGGCTGTAACTAAAATGTCGCAGTGGTCCTAACACTTAAACCACTCCCTCTGACGCCCCCTCCCCGCCCGCGTTCACTCGGAGCCATTGTATGGGCTCGTGGGTGAGAGGCCTTCGCTGGTCGCGTCCGTGACCACGAGCGCGCGCCGTGCAGCGCGTGACGAAAATGGCGCTAAAAAACGGTGGCCGCTCATCTGGACCGAAGGCGACGCGCGGAGCCGCACGCAGCAATTGGCCCAATTGCAACACTTGCGGGCCGAGAGGGGGTGTTTACTCACATACGCCGGTTCCGCCGAACGGGAGCTATAAATCGCGCGTTCTGCTGAAAAAAAAACATGTAATGCGCACGATGGGGGTCATCATCACGGTTCGTTTTAGCCTCGGCAACAAGATCTCCTCCTACACTTCTGCTGCGAAACGATGAATTACTGCGTGCGGAGAGAACCCTTGCTTTTGAGCAGAAGACTCGTTTCCGGCCACGGGAAGAATTCCATAGAGTGGTCTCAGTCACGATTTGGACAGATTCGCAGTCACGTTTCTTGCAGCCATTTTGAGGGACAATAGTTTGGAATTCCGTGAAGTCTCAGGGAAAATTCCTATGACACATCTATCGAAGCCTTGAAGGGCACATCATTTAATAAAGAGATTTGTGGAACAAAAATAATAAAAGTAATTAATGTAGTTAATGAAAGTGCATAAAAACATACTACTTAATCTAAGTTAAACTTAATGTAACAGTGAAAAAGAATGCACCAAAGTAACCTCGAATATAGAATGAACTGTTTTGAATGATTCAATGAAAGATTATAAGACAAACTGATTCAATGATTAGAATTCTGATAGACACGAAATAAAAACGAATCTTAGAAAAAGCCCTGCTTGGAAACTCCAGAAGAAAAAATTGAGACGATTGACCTAGGAATAACATCGAGGAAGTTATTTCGAGACCCGTAAAGGTCATGTTTTGCAAACAAAATTAATCCATTAATATAAATAATATGTAATCAATTTAACACCACATTTCCTGGACTATAAAGAAATTTTCAATCAATATGAAAGTGTTGAGCTACATCTCACTATCTGTTCTTTATTCCGTCAACATTAAATATTATTAATTGTAATGTCTTTATCAATAATATATTTTAAATACACATTTATTACATTTTAATCGTGAATGTGCAATGCGTTCCAAATCGGCTGCTTTGATGAACAAAAATAATTAAGTGGAGCAGTGGTGGAATTACTAACAAACGAAAACTGAGCAACCAGAGAAGACCTGCTATGAATCCGCTTTGTCCCTGACAAATTACCCCTGAATCAGCCGGGAACTGAACCCCGATTACTGCAGTGGAAGGCGAGAGATCTGACTTTTTCACCTTGAGCCGCCCCTTCTTGTGTTTCACTATTATCTGCATTCTTAATCATCTAGTAGACAAATATGAAAAGCTAATATACAATTGTGCACAATATTGTATGTGTTAAATGTTAATGGAACGTGGACATTCAATGGAACGTGGGCGGATAAAATACAATACTCAATTATATACCGTTTTAAACGTTATAAAGTTTTGAAGTCATGTTTTCATAAATCAGAAAATTAATAATGGAACGATAACCGTTCTGACCTTCTGATCAATTATCCTCTTAGTTTATATAAGTGTTTATAAACAGGAGTTCCTCTCCCTCTTTCATATCTCGCATCCATATTCTAATTCCTACAGTTCATAACTAAGCTGAACATCACAACAAGTTTTCAACGATATTTAAATGGTTGTAAACACTCACGAAAATGTTCCCCTATGTAAATTCCCTTGCATTCCTCTGTGAATATATTTTCTAAAATTGTGACTATATTTACAGAAAAAAGTTTCATGTGAATTAATTAATTTTAAATATTTTTTTAATTATCGATTCACCAAGTCAAAACGTGTTTAATAATAATAATTTTAATAGTGGTGATTCAAACTCATTATTTCTTAATTTGCAAGTTTCGAAAATTCAACGAGTTCAACGAAAATGAGACCTGAGCCATTCTTTTAAGCGCTCCTCATTGGTTGAAGAAAGAAACTATGGAGCGATTTTTGAAAAAATGTTGTTTGCATATATTGCATTAATTTCAACCATAAATTACGTAAAAACCACTCTTTTTTACTTTCTCGCTACTGCTACCGCGGTAAAGAGAAAGTTATGTAATGCTATGCGAAAAACACGGCGAATTTTCGGCAAAATAAACTCTTTATTACAGGGCTCTAGTAACGAAAAAGTGGATAAATTTCTAGTTTGAAGCGCAATTTAGAAAAAAAAACTTTAACACGGGGTGTAGCCAGATTCCATGTTTTGTGGGACCGTGATACCGAAGAATCCGATGACAGAAAAACGTCCGTTTGTATGTACAATTTTTCGATAATTTCAATATTTTTTCGTGTAATTTTACGTGAAATGTGGGGAAATTTTTATTTTTGCTGAAATTTTTTTTCTTCAAAAACGGCTGCTTCGTTTTTTGATGAAATTTTGTTTTTGGATAGTTTGAAGGACGTTTAAGGAAAAGGTGCAGGTCTCATGTTGGTTGAAAACCCTGATTTTTCGAAAATTGAAGAAATGTTCTTCCTGTAACTACAATTATGAAGATGCAATACTTTTTCTTAAAGAAATGGGTTCATCAAAAATAGATCTTCAAATAAGGTCATACTTGATTTTTCAAAACTTGAATATTTTTTGCGATTTTTTGTGTCAAATAGAGGATATTTTTATTTTCTTTAAACCATTTTTTCTTAAAACCGCACGATATGTTTTGATTAAATTGGGACCTTCGCATAGAGAGAGACCTTAGCGTAGGCGCTTAAGAGAATGCTGCAGGTCTCATGTTCGTTGAAATGCCTTATTTTGCGAAACTAGAAAAAAATAACAAAAAATTCGGCATCTTCCTTCGGCAACAATAGTAAAGATACAATTTTTTCCTATTGAAGTGTGTTCGTAAAAAAAAGATTTCAAATAAGATCATGTTAAATTTTTCGAAAATATTAGTATTTTTTGTGTAATTTCGCGACAAACATTATCGCCCGCTCCAAATTGTCTGCGCTTCATTTCGGTGACTTCCTACAACTACTATAATTGTAAAGATACAATTTTTTCTTAATGAAATGTGGTTATCAAAAATATATCTTCAAATAAGATCATGATGAATTTTTTTGAAAATATAAGTATTTATTGTGAAATTTGGCGACCTAAATAATCGTCCGCTCCGAATTTACTGCGCTTCGTCAAAGTAATCACGCCAATCCAGCCATTTGGATGCTTCGTAAGCAGTGGTGTGCATTCTACGGAATGAAGGGAATGAGTCATTCCCCTAAGCAAAACAGAGAAAAAATCCTTTCGATATTTAAAATATTCGTTGCTTATGGCCAGAGCAAAACGTTTACTCAATCTAAGATAAGTATCAATGGTTGAACCGTAACAATCGATGTTTTCAAAACGGTGTGTAGTTTCATCTCGTGATGTCAGCGAAGCTTCGTTCTTGGAGGGGGGTAGGCGTTCGATTTCGTCATGTGTCGGGGCAAGTCGGCTTCGGTACGTGAGTGCGCGAGAATGAATTTTCTAATACGTTTCGTTGTGATCGGCTGGTACCTATTTCAAGTTCGAAAGAATTTTGACTTTATGGGAGTGTTCGATACACGCGCGAACTCACAACGTAATACAATGTGAGCATAAAGTACATAATTATATCGAGAACGTTTATCTTAAGGTAAAGGATGTGTTATAAAAAACTAATTCTTTGCGTTCCGTTCTGCAGTTCTCCCTTGCGGGAAGGGAATGCATTGGCAAACTCATTCCGCACAGTAGTCGTGGCATCTAGCGAGCAAAGTGGAAACTAGGCAGGGAACCAGAGGGGCAGGCACAATGACAGATTTAGGGGGACCCTTCCGGTCCCTCTCCTGTCAACTTTTGTACGCTTCACAACTTCCAGTTGCTGGTCAGTGACGAGAAGCGACACTGAAGGAAAAATTCTCTTGTGCTTTCGGCCTTTTTGTTGTTGTTGTTGTTGTTGTTGTTGTTGTTGTTGTTTTGAGCAGTGGTATCGTGGGTAGTGCTGTCACTTTAATGTCATTGAGAAAATTTGGACACAAATAAAAAGTTACGTGGCAGGGAAGAAAGAATAATGTACGTTATCTGCGATGCAAAAGCTCATGACTGAGGCTGTGGAGAGGACAACAGTAGAACAATGGCTCAATGAGGTAGGTCATATAAAAAAAGGTAATTTCGAAGGCATGGGAAGATGATGGAATTGTAGAACAAAATATTGAAGAAATTATTTCTCTTCAGTATTAGAGTTCAATCCCTTCCAAACAATCATCAGAGGGAAGTGACTCTGAAATAAGTGGAGTATTTCCTTTATAACAGTAATTTGTTGTGCACTTAAAACTGTGTAAATAGTGTAAATCTAGTAGAAATTCTTGTGTTTGTAATGTTAGAGAACATCTCGGAGTAAATTAATGTGCTTCGCGAAGTGGCGAGCAGCATTTGACTTAGGACGAAAACTGCAGTTGTGACGGCGACACATGCAGTCATCTACCCATTGTATAATACTGTATAATACTGTTTTTATACTGTTTGTCTTTCCGTCACCGCGGTTCTCGCCGCTCCTCTCCCAGCCGCTCTAGCACGTGCTCAGCCAGCGCCCTCTGGAATACATTCTAGAGGGCGCTGGCTCAGCCCCCCGTCGTGGTAACGCCGCTCCCCACCACAGCCCGCCCTCAAGTCGGTTCTTATTTGAATCGGATAACAGGCACAATCAACTGTCATGAAGATAAAACATTACATATTTCGAGGAATCACCGTACACAAGAATTGCAAACGTAAGTTTGGATCGTATTCACCCTTGGTCTATTATGGGATAAATTCTACCAGAATTGCCGCGAGAGTTGATACCTAAAATAGTACAATAATTGCATTCAGAGCAAAAACAAGGAATTCAAGTTGCAGGAAAGAGAACTAACAAAACATAAATTTTGTACGAGGAATTTAAACGGCAAAGAATCCAGAGAATGTGAAAAGTGCAATCAGTAGAATGCACATCACAACCATTGTTTGTAAAGATAGCGGAAACCATTATTACTGAACTGTATTGTGATATACCAAAATGACGAACCATTATTATGGAAATGTCATTTGATATGGCATAGAGTATGGGGATGTCAATAGACGATCGCGAGGGGGTCGCTCTGTGACAAATAAACAACCGGCGTTAAGGATCATTTTCCGTTAAGTTGAAATGAGAGAACAGAGGTGGAATAAGCATTGTTTTAAGAGATAAAAGAAAAAGATAAAATTGGGATGCTTCCGAGTTTTTAGAAGAACATTCACTCGCTAGAGCAATGCGGTGATGAGCGGGTCGGCTCGTGATATGTTTTACTAGATCGTAGAAAGACTGTAATTGACAGTTGTTTAAATTAACTATCGTTTTTTATATTAGGATAGAACGCTCTTGTAGGAAGTAAACTTCGTGTCTAGGCGTCCACCCGAGACGCAAGTGAGAGATGTCACGGATTATAATAGTATCGCCGGGAGAATTTTGAACCAGATCACGGGCATTAGGCGAGGACTTTATCCAGAAGCAAGATTCTGCTACATCGACGGAGAAGCTTCTACGGGGCGCCATCGAACGAAGAAGTGGAGAGCGCGCCAAGACCCACGAATGAATAACAGGTTTTTTATTATTGTAATACAGAGAAAACTGGTCATACCAAAGAATTGATTCATTTTTGATTATCATTGTAATAAATTCTAATTTGTTAAGTTGAAAGAAAGCTGATTATCATTGTTCGTTACGCGCAATCCAGCATTTTAATAAATTTTCAGATTCCTCGCCACTCCGTATGGATGGCAGATTGAAAAATTGGTTGCAGAGTAAGTAGCAACAATTATGAACTTGTAACCCCAATTAACTGAGCTAGCCCAACATAATTTTGTAAGGAGAGATATTTAAATTGCGTAGGAATCATTAGGTTTCAAGTGTAACCTTTTCCTGACGAAAAAAATACATTTGTCAGTAGTAACTATCTTTCAAAATGTCCATCCAAGTGGGGCTTGTTTTTAAATAGAAAGACGGGGCTTGTTTCAAATTGGCGCCAGTCAACGTCGGGGCATGTTTCAGTATACATACATTTTCGAATCAACATACACCCTATATGAAAGTGCATGCTCTCATTCTCCATTTTATGAAAGAAAAACATATTCTTTAATGCACTGATAGATTTTATAAATTTATATTAATAATTTTAAATACAATGCTCGATAAAATAGGTTAAGAATGTAAATATAAATACCGAATTATATTTATGATGTTAGAAAGTATTTACGCAAGGAAATTTTCCCTGGGGTCCGTTTTCTTCCAGGCGACCAGTTACGTTCGTTTGCAAAACACGATCTTTCCCGAGTTAATATTCACATTTTGTGAAAATTCATATCATTAACTGTTTAACGTTTTTTATACTTTGGACTTCAAAAGTGCTTCCCCAACTAAAATTATTACCGCACGCCACTGTTCGTAAGTTAGAATTTGTATATTATTTCATATTTCTTCGTTCGTTCCTTACATTCGACCTTTGCTATGCATTTACACATTCATCTTTTAGAAATTATTTACAACCTATTTGAAATATATGAAATAAAAATTGCTAGCCTTCAGGAAATATTAGATTGGAATGCAACAATGACTTGGGAGTTAATTTTTGTGAAATATATATTATTGTTAGAACGTGATTTAGCTGTATGAAAAGAAGTTATAATTGTCAACTTTGTGTTGATATTTGCTTGAAAGTATTTAGTTTTTGCACCAAATGTTGTCAGATTTATAATGAGCAGGGTTGGACAGTATTTAAATACCTGAATTTGAAATACGTATTGTAAATACATTTTGTATGTGAAAAACTGTATGATTGGGTTTTTGGGCATGTATTTTAGAGATGTATTGAAATTACATAAAGTAGCGACACTAAAAATACTTTAAATACAGACAAAGAAAAATATATTTATAACGAGGATAGTTTCTTTTTGTTGCACCTAGTCTGCTTCTTGCCGCTAATGGATGCACCTCATTGGAACAAAAAAAAGCTCCTTTCAGCTGTTGAATTAGAATTATCTTCATTTTTAAATGATAAATCTAAATCATTAACAATGCTTTACAATTATCCCAATAACACTAGTTTATATCCATCCACGCCAGTTGAATGACTGGCTTCCTTTACAGGTTTTATTCATTCGCCAACTAGGGGTTTATTGTCTGATTATTCATTTAAAAATTAGTCGTTTTAAACGTAAATTGCATTTCTTTGTGTTAGACATATTTTTGATATCATTTTATATTTGAAAATGTTTATACATATTGTTACAATACATTACAATAATGTTTGCTCAGAAATTTGTATGATTGTCAATTACTAATATACTGTAATTGACGATTACAATATATTGTTGCAATAAAAATATACAATACAAAATTATTATATATTTACAATATTTTGAGTATTTGGAGTATTTTAAATACTTATGTATTAGCACATCAAGACCTAATGTATTTTGTGTATTGTGACTATTCAAATATTCGACATACGAATTCGCCGCCGCCGCCGCCGCTGCCGCTGCCGGCACCAGCTTCTCCAGCAAGAGGGGTGTAGAGGAGGTAGGTAGGGGGGGTCTCCCTACCGTCCGTTGTGACGTCACGGGGGCAGGAGGGAGGAGAGAGATTTTTGTCGTTGGTCAGTCGTCGTGGAGTGAGGTTATCTTGAGAAAAGAAGTATTTGTACCGTACATTTTGTTTATACATTATAGATTGTGATCAGTGCTTCTGTTGATAGAATGTACTGTCTTGGAAAACCACAGCTTCAGTTAAATTGAAACTATAAACATTCAATAGAGATGTTTAAAAGAAGACAGAGTGCAAGAAGGTTATGTCAGTGCTGATGTAATAGTCACTACAATAGAGGCTATTGTTTATTTTTGATAAGCAGATGCTGGCACTTACAAACCGAGTTGGCTTGTGCAATGGCACGTAGACCAGGTGATCTGCAACAAAGTGTGCGCAGCCTTCCCAATTTGAAAGCTCAGGGAGAGTCTTGTTGGACGAATCGTGAACCATTTTCTTCCGAACAAAACAAGGTTATTACAGAATGTTAGTATATTTAGTATGTTACTTTAATGTATTGCAAATTATGCATTGATTAAAATTAAGAATGTTATGTTATGAAACATTCATATTTATGCTTCATCTTTGCGTGTATCATTCTCTTAAAGTGCACAAGACTAGATGATTAATCATGTTGTACTTTAGTATGATATAAGAGTCAGAATGTGCTACATTTCTACATTTATTTCAATGGTGACCAGGTGATCGAATTGCTATTAAATCTACGAAAAAAACTATTGCAGAAATTAAAGACGAATTTTGCCTAGGTGTTAGAATGAAAAGAGATTAATTCAGTTTTCTGATTGATCAATACATTTTTTTCATGAACTTTTGGGCAATTTAAATGCGAAAGGATGTCGTCCTGTTCGTACGCCTGGAGTGAGCGGAACCAACTAAGAAGAATTCGAAAACTTCGAGCAGGTCGACGTTGGTGCACGTCAAGAAGAGTTAAGAAGTCTTGGAAATCTAGTAACAGCGACTCAACCTGATATTGCATGTTCGTACAACCAATTGTCACAGTTTGCGCAAGATTACAGATCTACGCATCTCTAAATGAAAAATCGAGTAGTCAGATATTTGCTCCGCCATTCCGCTCTATTCTTGTGTTTTATTTTTCAAAAATTACAAAAATGTTATTTTCCTCACTGGTCTCTCATGTCGTTAATATTTACATTAGCGGGGACTTGTTCACACTATTGCTTTTATGAGTACATATGCTTCAGATGATGTGATATAAAGTTCCTCGAAAACCAAAACTTTTCTGCGAAACTGAGCTCAAATTTCCGAATTTTCAGAAACGCTTATACTTTTCTCCTCCAAGCCATTTCCTCAAAAACGGCTCCAATTTTTTTCTTCAAACATTTTGTACGGATAGTGTTAACTGCACTGTTTAATAAGACAAAAGCCATTTTGCTGTATTCTTTTGTTTTTTCAATGTTTTTTTCAATTTTATTTTTTATTTTTTACGCAAATGTTTCTCTTTGATATATTTATCCCTCGCCGTAATACATTTCCTGCGATTTGTACACATAGTTGGATCTGTGTGTGGAAGTACTTCAAATGACTTCCAGTGAAGTTTTTCGAAATTGCGAAAATTTCGAAAACTCAAGAGTTTTCTGTAAAAAAGAGCTTCAAATTTCGCATTTACAATACTGCTTAATAGACCTTTTTTTTAAATGTCCCCAAATTATCCTACGAAAATTTGTATATAGAACGAAGTTTTATCTCTTCAAAATTTTCTTAAAGTAATATTTCGGTTTTTCAATTACAATACCGAAAAACTGAGAAAATTTCAAAACAATGTAGGTACTTTAGATGGCGATATTTGGCAGCTAGTAGAAGATGGAGCAAAACCGAAAACTAGGCCAGACCAATGAAATTAGAAAACTAATACGAGAAAGTCTGTGCAATTATGTAGCCCCACTAGTTGCTTTCTCGTATACGTTCGTACACGTAGTATAGAGACAGTTATGTAATGCGAAAAATAGATTTTCTAGATTTCAACTCAAATACGCGTTTTGGGGTTCCCTGAGACCGAAAAGGTTGTTTTTTTTTCAAAACGTCTGTCCGTCCGTCAATCTATCGATCTGGTTGTTCGTCTGGCTGTTTCCTGTGAACAACACTAGTGTCTAAACTATGCATAGAAGTTTTTCCAAGCTGAATACTGCCCCGTCGATCTGCTCTCACACAAAGCTCTGTGATTTTGAAAACCATTCTTTAATTTTGGAAGGTACTTTATATGAAGCCTCTGAGGCATTTTCAAAATTTCTTAAAAGGCTCCAATTTTTTCTTTAATTTTCTATTTAAAATAGAGTGACATTCACTTAGGAAGAAGGTATAGGTCCGATATTCACTGTTAACTCTAAATGTTTGAAAATTGCGAAAGATAGAATGTTTTTTAGATGTCTTCCTTGAACTACAAAATTCAAGACAGAGATTTTTCCTTCAAATGAAATGTGTTATTCTTAATTTTTTCATAATGGTCGTGTACTCTTTTTGAAAATTTTAGTACTTTTCGCGCAATATTATTTGAAATATTGCAATATTTTTAAAAAAAGGAAAAAAGGCGTAAATTTCTTTGGGTGACGATAGATGACAGCTGGCAAAACAATGAGGCAAAACGAAAAGCTCGCTCAGAACAAATAAATAAGAAAAATAACTAGTACGAGAAAGTCGGTGCCATTCTGTAGCCCCACTAGTTTAAAATTCCGTAACATGATCGCACGAAAGGGGGGGGGGTAATTGCTATGTTGTGATATGGATTTCGTGCGATTGAATTTGTAGTGTATTAACGTTGTCATATCACGTATCTTCGCAATGACTTGTTGATCCTTGGGTTGAGTAATCCACGTACGTTTTAAAGACTCACGTCCTTAAATATGTCAAATTAAGATTCACGCTAAAACAAATTTTACAAACGCGATCGGCGCGTTTCCTGGCGGCGATCGGCGCGTGAGGATCTTCTCATGGCCACTACCGCTCCTTTGGGAATTTTTCCTAGGGAGAAGCCCTTTCGGTCTCCCCAGACGTCTCATCGAAGTAGCCCTCATCGAGACGTCCCAACTATGACGTTCCACCTAGGCGAGGATCCCCTGGACGTCACACCTGTTTGTACCTCACAATTATGCCCGAAGTAATTCGAGGCCCCATCTCGGTGCTTGTACCATTGTTTTGGCTTAAGGAGCCAGTTTTCTCATTGGCGCAAATAGGCACGCACGCACGCGCGCACACCCACGCGCACACACACACACACACACACACACACACACACACAGTTTCTGAACCACTGAGATCTCAGAAGATCCGCGGAGAAAGCAGGAATTACCAAGGCGTCGAGGTCTCACGTCCAGATCAGTAATTTAATATAAGATTGTTACATGGCAAATGGCAGATTTTAGACGAATTTTATATTGTTTTATCTCCATAATTCTTTTTTCGTTTGTTTTACATATAGTATCATCTAGGAGTTTACCCAAATTGTGCAGCATTTGCAAAAGCTTTAGAATGGTGACGAAAGGTATGTTCATGACAGATCAACAATATCAAACCATGACCAAACAATAGTAGACTTTGCCCCTTGGGTTACATTGTATAAAATATTAAACTCAGGTATGTTGCAGACAGGATGTCTCCGACAATGGAAATACACTTTTGTGCCGAGAAGGCAAAGGAGACGGCAGTCCATATTCGAACGCGGCATATCCCTTGGGTTAAATGTCACCCCTCCAAAACCTTGAAGTCATCCCACAAATCCGGCTTAGAATATTCTCACGACGTAATCAATAAATAAAAATCAAACGAGCGACTTCCAGCGGGTAAGTGGGCCGGAACGATTGCAAAATTCCAAATGACAAGTCGCAATTGCGCCCATCAAGGGCCAGGCAGCGCCGCCACAAATCCCAATTTAGCCGGACAGAGCCGGGGGCAGTGCGTCGGCATACAAATCGCGCGCCGCCGCGGCCGCCGCCGCCGCCGCCATCGCCATCGCCGCCGCCACCACCGCCGCCGCCGCCGCCGCCGACGTCGCCGCCACCACCACCGCCACCGCCCCCGCCCCCGCCCCCGCCACCGCCACCGCCTCCGCCACCGCCTCCGCCACAGCCACCGCCTCCGCCGTTCCGACGCCGCCGCCGCCACCGCCACCATCGCCATCGCCGCCACCACCACCGCCGCCGCAGACGCCGCCCACGCCGCCGTTGCCGCCGCCACCTCCACCGCCACCGCCACCGGCACCGCCACCTCCTCCACCACCGCCTCCGCCACCGCCACCGCCACCGCCTCCGCCATCGCCGCCGCCATCGCCGCCGCCACCGCCACCGCCACCGCCACCGCCACCGCCGCCGCCATCGCCGCCGCCACCGCCATCGCCACCGCCACCGCCACCGCCATCGCCGCCACGACCACCACCACCGCCGCGGACACCGCGCCCGCCGCCACCGCCACCGCCTCCGCCGCCTCCGCCACCGCCACCGCCACCGCCACCGCCACCACCTCCGCCACCGCCTCCGCCTCCGCCACCGCCACCGCCACCGCCACCGCCACCGCCACAACCTCCGCCACCGCCGCCGCCTCCGCCGCCGCACAGCGTGCCTCCACGCGTCCCTCGTTGGCGATCGGCGCGGCGCAGCGCCATCTGCGGCTGCTCATTGCCCTCGCGGCCACACGCGACGCGCGCTCACACGCCGCTCGGGCCAGCGGGGATGCCTCTGCCTCCACACCCGTCGGTGGCCGGATTCGTCCACTCGGGCTACGTCGAGTTCAGCCGCTGTCCGGAGGACAATTCTACCTTCCGTCTGCTCTTTCCCGTGATGTCTCCGATCAACACCAGGCGAATGCCTTACAAACGGGCCACGGACCGCGCGAGATATTTCCTCCTTCCTCTTCTTTGTCCTATCCTCACCCCTTACACACACTAACACTGACAATGCACTACACTACCACATATTCCGAGAGCGTGTCGCGGCTGGAGCGGTGCCCCGCTGGTGGGACAGACAAGGCTGGGGAAAACCCCACGAGCCGACGTGGAGGTCGGCGCCGCACCTCATCCTGTGCGAAAAGAAGCCACCTCTCGTGATAAAAACATGCATCACACTTACAGGTCTAATGACCATACCAGTTGACCAACATTTAGTACGGTTTTAGTCAGATGTGACGTTTTTAATTATGTACTTGTACCGTTCCAATTTGTAACGTAAATGATTGCGCGGGCTGCATACTTCTATGTAATTCAATTTAAAATTATATTTTTTAACCATTATGAGTTTTATATATGATTTGTGAACAAAGTCTGCTATCTTAAAATGTGAATTCGAAAGTGATGTGCAAGTCATTAAACTTTCATAAGTGTCATTTAAATCTACCTGTATTGTCTCTCGGATAAAAAATGGAATAAGCCTTGAGAATTAACATATTATGCAATATTTTGTTTCTCCCTAGATAATTCTTCATGAATCATTCAACTATCGTAAAAATAGTACCTACATCACTACATAAATTACATATATGGCGTTGACAGTAGAATATCGTCTTTTGAATTTCCTGCATCGCAAACTTCCTTTCTATCACCTATTACAGCTATGCGAATTTAAAACTAGCCGTAAACAAAGTACTTGCTGTGAAAAGATTGGAAGCAGATCGCGTGATTAGAATAATACGTTATCTGATGCTACTCATACCCTCACCACTCTAAACCCTGAAGTCCCAGCTAAAATAAATTTGTTGAGTTACATCTGTAACCCACGCGAATACTTGAGAGTGAACAATTTCATCCGTTACAGCTTCGTAAACCATAATTTATTTTATTATTTTTCGGCGTTATTGACAACGAAATAATAATCTTTGATTCAAAGAAATCTACCATCATTCCCTCATTGTATATTTTTTAATAAATAACTTCAGCACATTACATAACAATATTCTTTTAAAGAAAGGATTCTCGTACAATAACAAGCCTTAAAATATGGATTCACACATCAAATAGTAAAAAATGTTAAATTAACGGTAACAATGAATGACATACGGGCTATAAACGATTGGTAGACATTTTAGCATTGTACTCATATATCTTTTATTTCTTTTTGCACAAGTAACAAATTCCAAGTATTCATCAGTCAGATTCACCCGTGTGTCTGGAAAATGTTTTCGAGTGCAGAAAATGACGTTTCTCGACAGAAAATGAGCATTCTTAAATGAAGAAATTTGCCATTCACACTTCAAACGAGCGAACAAAGTCAAATCTTCTGAACGAAATGTACATTCCGCAAACGACTCTCCCTTCTACTGATGTCTGATTAAGTCATGGGGAATCTTTATTTCTCGGGGCGCCTTTGGTCAGAGCAATATTTAACCACTTACTAGACGCTCTCATAATTGATTAATTGATTAGTGATTCCCGGCGCGTCAACGGCTAAAGTCATTAGTTCCTTAATTACAGTGCATGTTTTATCGCGAGAAATGGTGATGATTTTTCGCCCCTGGATGGCGAGATCCGTCGCCGATACACGTGGACTAGTGCGGTTTTCCCCACCAGTGGGGAACCGCCCTAGCCGGGTAAAGCTCTAAGCTCCCTAGAGGTCTTCCGTCATGTATGGTAGTGAAGTGCATGTCAGTGTTAGTACGGGATGAGGACAGGAGAAGGGAGAGGAAGCAAAGATCGCGCGTGGGCCCGTTTCCGAGGGTACTGCTCCGGCATTCGCGTGGAGTTAATCGAAAAAAAACATGGAAAACTATCGCCGAGAGTAACCGTCGCCTAAAAGTCTCTTCCAAACAGCGACCGGCCTCTGTTCCAGACTGGTCGGGAATTTACATCTTGTCCCGGCTAGGGTGGTGCCCCGTTGGTGGGAAATATCTAGTTGGGGAAATTCCTGCTAGCCGACGGTAGATCGGCGCCGAAACTCACCGTCCACCGGGGAAAAACCACCGTCAACTCCCATAAAAACATTACATTTACGGGAACATTACTCACCACACTTACGGGACTAATGACCTTAGCAGTTGAATCACTATTCAATCAATCAATCGCAGGGAGGAAAGGGAAGAGACTTTGGAAGAGTGGAGAATCCTCCGTCTGCCATGTCACTGTGTGGTGGTTTCAAACATAACAGACTAAATGCACGGCAATACAAATTTCTCAAATATTTTCCGTTCTAATCTCATCGCATATTCGCTAAGCCAGCGAAAGACGCAAGTAATAGGTGATAAGAACGACAGCGGCTCTGTCGAAATCTGGCGGCAAGTAAGGAAATCTAAATATAGTTGATAAGTTGGAAATACAAATATAGCATATAAGGAAATCAAATTATAGTTGTTGGACGTCCATGTAACGCCAAATTTAAAAATGCTCAACAATATAGACCATGTGGGGAGTGAGCCAATAGAACATAGGGATGAAATATCCATGTCGATGTTTTCAAAAATGTATAGTTTTTGATCGAAACATCGATATATTTAAGCCGATGTTTTTAATGTAGATGTTTTGTGCTCGATATTTTGAAATTTCCAACGTTTTGTTACTGAATGAAATTCTACAATCAGACTTTGGTAAAAGATAAAATATAAAATAATAATTATGATACTGTTGTCACTTTTTGTGTTCGAACCAAAGGAATGCTGTTTGCACTTCCTTCATGGAGCAGACTACCTTCCGCGCGAAATGTTACCGATGACCTCCTCATATTTTCGATGCTTTTTCTGTACTTAGCGCATGGAGAGGTGGCCAGTGCATGCGCCATAGTTGCAAGGTCTTCCTCTTTCTCCGTGAACCTTTCAACGAGTAACTGAGGTCGGACCGTTCGAGATGACCCTGATCGCTCAGGATTAGTTTTGTCCATTGTTCCTATAGCTTTTGGTCTTGTTTTTAGCTAAATCTTAATTATAAAGTAATAAATAGGGTCACTCTCAATTTAAATTATATTGTGTTCGAATTTAGTGTTATACATTACTAATACAACTCATTGTAGAGTTCACAACCATGATATTATTAGAAATGAAGTTCTCGGAATTTGGTCGGAGTGAGTGGAAAAACTTAAACCATTAGTTTGACGTTTCGGAACATACACTATATAAATTGATATCCTGTATAATTTAATTGTATTGTATAGTATGTAACTTGTATTGTATTATTAACTATATCTTGCATCATGTTATTAATTTATGTAGTGCATATTCATATTGATATTGTCATTGTACTTTATTTTACACCAGCCTGAGGATGGAATAAAAATATTCCTCAACGTCGGTAAACTACTGGTTAAATTTTTTCCTACTCACTCCGAACAAAACCCGTGAACTACATTCCTGTATGTATTGTTAAAATCGATATTTTTTATTCTGAACGTAGATTGTGACATTTCAATCGTAAGAGAGTCACAGATACGTCGGCATCGACTTTCCGTCGATCGCTTCTTCTTAAGAGAAACGAAAGTCTTTCTCAACCCCAAGAATAACAATTTAATGGCATGACTTCTTTCTTACACTTTCACAACTTACATCCACTTCTTTTAACACAGAGTAATCACTGCTAATGTTTACCAAATCATGCACACATGTGGATAGAACCCACAACCTGTGGAACCCACAAGACCCCGATCAACCGTTTACGACCTCCCGACAAATTCTGCTTGTTTTTCCAGAACCTTCAAACATGATACCCGGTTCCTAGGTGAAGACAATATTGACAATAATAGGGAGTTTTAGCGCCAGGAGTAAGGAGACATCCTTAAACTATAATGATCATGTGACTAACAACTGTATACGGTCATAATGAGCAACGTTCAGAAGAGGTTTAGCAATTGCGACATTGCGTTATGTATTATCACAAAAGAAACATTCCGAGCGTTAAACAAAGAAGTTGCATAATATATCAGAAAGTGTAGGCTAGCGGTGAGACTTTAAAACCACAATACGAGACAAGAGTATCATAAATGGACATTGTGTTCGGAGGTTTACATTTTGTGGCCGTCTGCGATGAGTATGCACTCTGGAATTTTGAATCGACTGTTTATTTATTTATTTATTTATTTATTTATTTTACGTCAAAAACAGTTAAAACTGCGTATGATGTGCTATAGGGAAAAGTGAATTGTGTGCACATTTTCAAAATTCTGTGATCCCTACACTGTCATATACCACATAAATTTTGAAAAACAAAAACAAAAAAAACTCCTATGTAATAAAATCTATTTTCAAGGATAAATAAGCAATACATTTTGGCTATCATGTTGTCCTTCGGAATTATACTTCCTGCCGCGACAACATGGAAACGATAATTTGAATAATTTATTTCCCACTGAATTCTAGAAGACGTGCACAGAAAATGAAGTTTTCACCACGAATTAGACTCCGACCATATCCCAGTTGTTATAACATCTAAACTAACAAAACCTCCACCCTCTCCTGCTCCCACATTGAACACTTACAATATAAACTGGCATCACTTTAAAAACGCTGTTGAAAAATCAATACCAAAATTTCAAATCCTTAATTCTTCTGATGAAATAAATCATGCAATCAGTGAGCTAAATAATATATTAATAAAAACTGTGAATAATTCTCAAAATACAACAATACCAGAAATCAGAAAGAGACTAAGAAAACCATTACCTCCTAATATTACTGAATTAATAAAAGTTAAAAATAAAACCAGAAGGCTTTGGAACACCCTAAAAATCCCAGAATAAAAAAAAGAATTAAATCATCTAACTAATATTTGCAAAAAGGCAATAAGTAAACACAACCAAGAAAAATTCAATCAATTTATTGAAGGACTAAATACTAAAAGCAATTCTCTGTGGCAGTTCACAAAGAAAATTTTAAGGAAAAAGAACAGCATTCCCCCACTGTCAACTGATAATGGGAAAAAATATTCACCCACAGAGAAAGCCGAAATTCTGGCAGCTCATTTTGCCAGCACATTGACACCCAATGACTCCATAAAAAATGCCAAACACGATGAAATTTTAAAATTTTCAAACGCTCCTCTTTACAACGTTCCTCACAGATGTTTCATTAGGAGAAATGAATACAATGTTCCTCACAGGCAAAAACCAAATTAATCCAATTAAGACCTTTACTAAACTCATACAACCATCTCTCACTGCACTAACACTATACAAATAATTCATTCGCCCAACATTATTATACGCATGTCCGATCTGGACCAATGTCGCCAAAACCAATCTCAACAAAATGCAAATATTTCAAAACAAATATTTAAGATAATAACAAGAGCTCCATGGTTTATTAGCAATAACCAACTACATCATGATCTAACCATAAATGAAATAGCTCACCAAATAGCATACCTATCAAACAACTTTTACACTAATTTACCCTTCATAAGGGCATCAACTCACTACAGACTCGGAAAAGATCCCAGATACAAAACCAGAATAAAGAACAGATTCCCGCTCCATTCTTTCCTCCAGATATTTTCAAATATTGATTAATTCTGCTGAGGTGCTGTTTGTTTCCTCTCCCTATTAAAGTTTGTTATGTACAATTTTAAACTAGATTAGTTTATTAGATTAAGTTGTCTAGATTAAGTTGATTAGATTACGCTGTTTAGATTAAGTCACCATACAATTGCAAAGTTTCACTTGTAAACTGAACATTGTAATTTCAACTAAACAATAAATAAATTATAAAAAAAAAGAAAATGAAGTTTCATTTATGTCCAGAAGCAAAACAAGGGGCCATCTCAGCATTTGCTCAATGGATCAGGGAAACTGGACGAAAAACCTGATTGAGATGGGGGTCATTGACCCGGAGGCTGTAGTACAGTAGTTGGTACAGGTTGTTTATACACATTAATACAGTCCAAATGGTAAATAATGCATTATGTATCATTGTTAAAATTAATGTTACTTTTCTTGTGATGCTCAGTATAGTCTCTAATTGTATAGAAACAGTTATGCAGCAGAAACGATTTCACTTGGGATTTAAACTTTTCTATTGAATTTAATCGTTTAATGTCATCGGGCAAAGTGTTGTAAAATAATGTACATGTATTGTATGTGAATTTTTTGTAATGAGCTGTTGATACTATCACCTGATGAATATGATTTCTACGTCGAGTGTTATAGTAATAGACTTCGGCATTTTCTGAAAAAATATTCCCGCCCTTGAGCAAGTCATTTTTTACAAAAACCACTGATTCGTAAATAAAAAGACACGGTAATGGTAGAATTCCTAGATTAATGAAGAGAGGCTTACACGAATCACGTGGGTGGGATTTGGTTATTATTCGTACAATTCGTTTTTGTAATCTCAAAGTCTGGGAGCTATAAGATGTATTTCCCCAGAATATTATGCCATATCTCAGGCGGGAATGAACATTCGCGAAATATACACAACGAGCTGACGGCTGACTGAATTTGCAAGAATTCTGAACGCGTAGCATAATGAACTTAATTTTGTGTTCAATCCATTTAAATGGACGTTGCATTTAAGGTTTGACTGAATTGAGAGACCTAAAAATTTTGTTGCCTGTTCTTGAGAACGTACGAAATATTTTCAAACAGCGTTCATTATGAGAGTAAGACATAACCTATCACGAAGCTATGAATTCTACTTCTTTTTCGCGAATTTCTTTCCTATCACTTCTTCAACATTTCCTGTGAATTCTTGCCAGCGTTGTGGAGATAGTAAGGAATAATTGTCACTGCCTCACATACGAGAATCGGTTTGTCAGAGATGGAAAAATCCCTAACGTTTCCTGTTTTTAGGCGGCCATGTTTCCGCTTGTAAGGTGACCGTAGAGACTCCTATAGGCGTGCACTATTTATGAAGGTGTAAGGTCGTACCTTAGGCCTAAGGTAAGACGTTAAGACTTCAAGGTCTGTCACGTGCATAACGTTGCTACCTTACGCGTGGTGCTAAAACTCCCTAATAACCCGCTGCATTACATAAGTTTTGTTATGGATGTCGTGATGGACAAGTTTCTACAGCCCTGGCATTGGACTTCGACGACGACGTCTAAAACAACAACAACAGCATCTTGTGGCCCCTTTCGGCTGATCCTTATCCGCGCGGCGAGGGCCCCTGGTGGCCAGGGGGGGGGGCAGAGGCGCCCAAGTGGCCAGAGGAGCCGCTGGGAGGTCGCCGCCCGCGGCCGCCCGGAAGGGGCGCCTCAGGTCAGAGGGTACCCCGCCTCATTTGCGGCTACGTGCCGCCCAGCCAGTGGAGGCGGCAATAAAGCCCCAAAACTGCTCTCCTTAAATTTTGGTGGTCTAAATAGCGTTGATTAATAAGCCTTGCCGCATCCGATATTAAAGGTTGTAGAAGTACATGCCTTTATGGACTTTTCAAGAAGCACTAGCTAATGTCGTTGCACTCATGCTTTTAAATATTAAGTATTAGTGTGTGTTGTACAATTTTATGATGAACACATTTCAATTTACAATGAATTATATTTAAATGTCAAGAAATAATTTTATTTTGAAGGAAGCACATTGAGAACAGCCTCAATATTATGTTTGTCGGCTCTTGTTCGTATTTTGGAATAAAACAAGTTTCTATGATAAGATTAATCTGGCTCCTAATTTCTTTCCCAGCGTGTTTGGGCACGCTTTGTTTCACAATTGACGTAAAAAATTGGAACATGACATAAACCCTGAGGGAACAGACACATTTGACATCATTGCCGCTGTAAGAGTCTGCATCATAAACGAAATTTTGCATGCCCCAAGACGCACAGAGAAAAGCAAGCAATACCACTAGAGAAATACGATAAAGAATTAGATAAACTCGTTATTATTTGAGTTTCGTCCAGAGAGGCACAGAACTTAAACTACTTTTTAACACCTCCCTGGCACTGTCTGAAATAATTATATGAAAGTGTTATTGAAAAAATTGTGTTGAGTCCCGTGTGACGAAATTTCATTACCAACGAATCATACTGGAAATCATTTTAATATTGCAACTCATCACTTTTCTCTTGCTCACCGTAGTACGCTCGTAGTTAAGAGAAATCGCGCGACGGAAATCGAGGGATTTTCCACAGAAAAGGCCTTAGTAACGAAAACGTTCATAAATCTTGTTCCTATATGTAGCAAGTTTTAATAAGTTGTGTAATCAAAATCCACTTTTCGTGAGTCTTTGATACCAAAAATTGATTGCCGGTAAAACGTCTGTCTGTCTCTCTGTTCGTGTGTCCGACCTTCTGTACGTCGGGCAGACTGTCCGTCCAACCCTCCGACTGTCCATTCGTTTATTCGTCCATCCATTTCTCCGTCAGTCTGTTGGTGCCTCTCCTCATTCGTCAGTCCGTCCAACTGTCCGTCCATCTCTCTGTCCATCGTCTTTCTGCAGGTCTGTATGTACACCCGACCTTCCGTCTATCCGCCCGTCTATCCGCCCGTCTATCCGCCCGTCTATCCGTCCGTCTATCCGTCCGTCTATCCGTCCGCTTTTCCGACCATCCGTCCATGGTCAACGCTAGCTCCTAAACTGTTCAAAATATTTTCTCCAGCATTTTCCCATCGATCCGAACGATCTTAAGGCTCTGCGAAATTGAAATGGATATTTTGATTTTTGTTGGTAATTTACATGAAGCGCAAAAAGTATTTTTAATATTTCCTCAAATATTTTTCCAATTTTTTTATCAAACTTTCTCTTCGGGTAGAAGAGAACGTTTTAAAGAACTGCGTAAGTCTCATTTTTGTTGAATACCTGAATTGCAAATGTTCAAAATCTTTTTGGTGTTTTCCTACAACTTCAATATTGAAGATAGACATTTTTCTGAAAGAAATCTGTTGCTCAAAGACAAATCATGAAATAAGGTCAGATACAATTTTCGAAAACATTAGTAATTATCGTGTAATTTGGAGTAATACATAGGCAATTTTTAAATAATTATTTTCTCAAAAATGATTCCAAATTTTATCTATAAATGTTTTCTCCATGTATCAAAGAACTAGTTTATTTATAAACTAGTTTATTTATAAATTAGTGCTTTTTGTAAAACTCGGTGTTTTCAAAAACTGTAAAACAAACATTGCAAAAGAACAATGTATAAGATAGACATCTTTGTTTTAAAATATGTTGTAAAAATAAAATAATAAAAAAAGACATGGCCCATTTTTTTTAAAAGGGGGTATTAATCGTGTAATTTCTATTTAAAATTAATGCAATTTATTTTTATAATTCTCAAAATGGCTCTCGATTTTTCTTTACATTTAATTTTCCATTGATAGAGCAAAGGATGCTGAAATCGTGTAGGTCTCAATTTCCTTTCAATTCTGTGAATTTTCGAAATTTGCAAAAGTTTCAAATAGTGCGACAAAGTATCCGATGTTATAGTTACACTAGTTTAAATCTATCTATCCCAGCTTTAATTTACATCACAGCTCAAATGTAGTTAAAAAATGGTTTAGTTAGGCATTTGGGTTTTTGGAGCAATGCGGCAATTATTCAAAATAGTTCTAAGTGTTTGAGCAAAAGGCGATCTTCGATTATTCGTATTATGTGTTGTTGATCAAATTAATCGACATTTGATAGTCACCAAATCTGAAAAAGGAACATATAGTACACAGCAGCGTAATTTGAATGAAAATGAGTAAAGAATGAAATTACAACACAAGTCAAAAAGTAAAACTACCTTCGATTTTGTAATCAATGACATTGTAAAAATACAATATATTCATCATGTTCAGATACTTTACATTTGCTCTTTTTCAATGATCTAAACATTTTTCTATTTAATAGTTTTCATTATGTTTATTGTTATACATTGAAACAAGGTTTACAACTTTTATTAAAAGAATAATATGAGTATTGAATGTTCTTTACTTTCCTCAAAATGATAAAGCGCTGTAACCGGTCAGTTTAATTGTCGCTTTGTGCGTCAAAACGTTTATCTAAAAACTATGAATTTGTATTTTGGGTGATAATAGTATTACCTTTTGTTGTTATTATTATCTACCACTCTGCACAGCAAAGATAGATTTTTCGAAGCGTTACAGAAAGTTGAAATCCTTAACATTTTCTTAAGAATGTACTGAAAATATACTATTCGCTGCCGTTGTATTTAATATTTTTTAAATGTAACTACATTGGGAATTGGGTTAAAAGTAAATTTCGGTACAAATATCAGTTTATATTAAAAAGTTAATGAAATAACGTTTTGCAATTATTATTACTGCAAATTAGAATTATTAAAAATTTCGTTTAATGCTTGGATGCCAACAATCACAGCTCAACGAGAGTTTTGAACTCTAATGAAAGATTTTTAATTTCTAAGGCAATCAAAATCTCCAACAATATTTTCTTGAAGCAATAGAAACTATGTGGATGGTTCCTGATTTTAACACGGATATTGTTATGAAAAACTTACAAAATACTAAAATAAATTATGACTCACACTATATGACATTGATGGGAAAAGTATTAGCAACATTTATTGTATATTAGTAAAGAAACTTAGTGTCTCATATTTTTCTCCGTAGATCAATAGAGTGGAGGATCTGATAGAGATAAAGGTCAGCACAAATGTTAACAATATTTAATACAGATTAATTATAAATTCTATAACATAGGTTAAGTCAGCAACATCGACGAAAACTATTATAATATTTAAATAAGTTCTTTCGGGTTACTAAATAAATTTGTCACTACATTGTATTCGATGTCCATAAAGAATAAAGAAAGTGTCAAGGATGTGTGTGAAGTTTGAGTCCTGTATAAAACGCCTAACCCCTTGCAGTAACCGGATACTACTCGTAATCCAGAACTTTTGTCAAGAAATATGCAGATTAGTCCTCTTCTGCAGATTTCAATTTATTCTGTGAATTATCTGCGAAGAGTAGGTTTAACAGTCCGGGTCTCGCGACTCGAATGAAGGGAATTACGATCTCTGCCACATTCCTCGCATTTGAATTGCGCCGCCCAAGAAGCGGAAACGGCACATCATGGCGAGCAAAAGGCCCGGCAGCGACAGGCCCCGCCCCGCCCCGCCCCGCTCCCCCCGGCCCGCCCCACCCCGCCCCGCTCCCCTCGCCTCGCCCCGCCTCGCGCCGCCCCGCCCCTCCCCGCCCCGCTCCCCTCGCCGCGCCTCGCCTCGCGCCGCCCCGCCCCGCCCTGCCCCGCCCCGCCCCGCCCCGCCCCGCCCCACCCCGCCCCGCCCACGCCCGTGCCGCGGTGGTCAGGGCTTGACCCCGCGGCCGCTGACAGACTCGCACACATCGCTGTCATGCTCGTGCAGCATCTACATCAGCCCACAAGTACTTACGCCTTATTGCCTACTGCGGGCACAATTTCCATCAATTTGCTCTGGAAGCGTTCCCTACGCCCAACTGCAAATAAACACGTCTCAGTGCCCTCCGCTTCTCCAAGTTCTGCATGAGAATACGTCTTCAGCTCGATTTTGCAACCGAATCGACGCGGCAATTACATGAAATAAATTTTCATGAACGTAATCCGCACATCCTATATAAAACTTTAGACGGCCGCCGCCTTGGAGGAGGAGCGTGGGCGGTGGAGAGGCGGTCAAGCGCAAAGCCCGATACAATTAGCTTGAGCCAACTGCGGAGCGTCGTGTCTCAATTGGCCGGCCAAAGCGCTTCCTGTCCGCGGGCGGTGGGTGGCTCGCCGGCGCAGCCCGCGCCACATGGGGCAGGCGGGCGGGCGCGCACACTGGCTCAATCGGGTCTAAAACCTGGTCATAATGGCAAATGCCGTATAATACACACAATTATTTGACACCTTTTCTTAAAAATATACCTAACTTACAGTCGAAAGTGACTTCTATTCGGAAATACAAAAGAATCCATAATTTTTTTTTTTTATTTCACAAATATCGTTGACAAGAATCAATGAATTCGAGTGTTTCAAGCAACGGTAATTTCACGAGACCGTGAGGAAGACAAAAATGATTATAATAACGTTTTGGAGCTGAAGTAGTGTGCTCCGGTGTCTTCCGAACGAGATTTGCTTAGTAAGAATTCCGAACGCGCACTTTGAATTTTTGCCATTATCGCCAGGTTTTTGGCCAGATTGAACCCGTGTGTGCCGCGGCTGCCCTCCGGTCGCTTCTGTGCTGCGGGCCAGGATGCAAATGCATTGCGAAGGGCCGTGACGTACTTGCCGGCATGCTACATTTCCTCTTCTGTGTAACGATATTCGATGTGCTGCCTTTGAGCGTACAATTTGTGGAAGACGGAATGGGTTTGGAGCAAGTTTCCTCGGTGTTCTCCTATTACTCATCTCTTACTCCATCGGCGGCGTTCCATTTACTAATCAATGTTATTTTCTCGTCGTAAACTGAAACGGTATGAGTCATATTTGCCAAATAAAGGCAACTAGCGTACCCGTGCCAGAACTTTCGCACGCACCCATCCTCTTTTCTGTTTTGCCATTCCATATCAAGGCTGTAATATATATTTTTCTCCACGACCCTCTTATCCTCCGTCACTTGTTCCGTATTTCTCCTTGTTATTGAAAGTAATATAAACACCCTTGTCAGTACGAACTATTTATAACGTTATTATAACGTTATTATTTATAACGTTATTACCGAGCAGAGAAGTACACACGTGTAATCCAATCGCGTAGAATATCAAGTAATTTGTTTAATTTCATATACAGTTGCAGATTTTACAGGCTCTGCACTGATGGGGTAGAATCGAAGAGCGTCGAACCAGCAAAATGTAATAGAATGTTCCTTATCTCATCTGGTAGATTACGGTATGAGGAAGTTTCAGCCGCAAAATTTTACTTTTTAAGACCCTAAAACGCTTCGTTACGGAGTTATATAACAATATGAATTCACTAACACGCTGAATGTGTTGCTGGTTGCATTTGACATGTATATTTAGGTGCGATTTTTTAAACAAATCCTTCATAGCTTTAGAGTCAAAGTGCAAGTCGTCACGTCTACGTGAAATTATCTTTTCTTAGAGACCTCATTTATAAAGATTGGTTGCTTGTGAGAGCTGCAGAAGGACGATTATAACGATATGGGGAAGTATTTTACTTTTTATTTAGGGAATCATGGGAAATGCTATACATTCTTCATTATGGAACATAAATATTAAATGTTCCGATTTAAAAGTATTTGGAAAACTTGTGTTAACTCATATAATACGTTCGGTAAGATTTTAAATGTCTTTCTTTACACTCTATTGCCTGCGTTACTTTCCGCTTTTTTTCTTTTCCTAAACGGCTGCACATTTAATTAACAAACTGGAATGTCTTATTAGCACTATGCGGAAAAGAAAGGGCACCCGAAGATAAGATGGTAAAAAAGTTTCCCTGAACCAAATGACATATGAGTAGTTACACTAATAACTCTAACATAAAAATATTTTTGAAAGGCCCTGTCTCACCACCCACACCTCTTTACAGACAAAAACCTTTTTTTTTAAATGTTTTTCGTCAACTTAATACTATTTTATCTCATTGAAAAAATATGAAATAAGAAAATAATTCATACGATCAGAAAAACATTTTGTGATCAAAATATAACTGGGTGCTACAAAAATGAATACAAATGTATAATAAATACTAAAAGAAGTGCACTGAATTGTTGCAGTCATTTTCAAAGTGTATTTAATTTCAAGGTGATTTAAATGCGGGAACATAGTAAAAATGTTTTCTATTGTATTAACTGCAGCCCACCAGTCGAAAAATCTGAAAAACATTCACAACAATTTGTGTTTTGAGAAAAACTTTTGAGTTTTTTTGGAGCATGTTTCAGGGTTTTAAGACACAATAAAAAAATGTTTTTGTTATTTTTTCCAACAGATATTTTTGCGATTGAATTTTGCTCTGAGAATACTACAAAAATATTTTTCTGTTAGTATAAATTATTTTCTTTTTTTCCACTGAGATAAAATAGTACTAAGTTGACGAAAAAATTTAAAATAAAAGAACACGTCTTTGGGTGAAGAGGGGTGTGGGTGGTGAGACGGGGGCTAAGAAATCTTTAAAAATATTATTTTACTTTCTCGTCTTCATAAGAAGAGAAAATTATGTAATCGTGCGTCGAAAAATGAATTTTCGCCAGAAAAAGCTCTTACAGCTGAGTTCTAGTAACGAAAAAGAGGATACATTTTGTTGCTAAGTATAGAAAAAATCCTCTAACTCGTGGTGTAGCCAAAATTCAGGTTTTGTTGCTTCTTGATACCGAAAAATTGATTGATGGCAAAATGACCGTCTGTCCGTCTGTTTATTAATGGTCAACGCTAGCGCCTAAACCGTACAGTCGATTTTTTTCAAAACTGATATTCTCCAATCGTTCTGGCTGATGTCGCAGCTCCTGGAAGTTGAAATTGATACCGGAAGCGGCTGCTCAGTGCATCAACTGATGTTACTGCAGCGCCTCTGGCCGGGAGGTCCTAGGTTCGAGTCCTGACGGCGGCAGGATTTTCGACACTAGCTTTTCAGCAAGGTCGAATTCAGTCACAGTCTGGAGGAGAATTCTAGCGGCCGGCTGCTCTGATCGTTAGTTTTCCGTGGTTTCTCCGATCAACACCAGGCTAATGCCGGAGCAGTACCCTACCAAACAATTTTTTAGACCGTGTCATCCAAAACGGTCAGGTTCAATACTTTCGTACAGGTCAAGTACATGGCGAAACATTTATTCTCTTCTTCATGGGTGCACACCTTGAGATAACCAATCTTCTGTCAAATATTTGAAAACATTATACACTTTTGTAAAACAAATAGGTCATTATTAATCAGATTGTTTGTTTATTTATTTATTTTGGTTTAATGTTTTCATATAAACATATTTTCGCCACACTGCCCAAGATGACCTCATCCCAGTCGAGTACAGGCGAGCCTAAACAAAGACAATACGGTTTAAATGAAGTGTCTACAAGCATGTATAGTGTAAATAGTGTTTAAATGATTTCATGGATTGTGTTTATAAGTGTATTTGTATACTTTGACCAGTGTAAATAATGTAAATAGTGTACAGTGTTAAAGTTGCAACCGCTGTTGAAATGATGTCGTCAATGCATATATAGTGTAAATAATTTTTTATATGAGTTCATGTGTAATGTTAAAAGTGTATGTTTTTGTAAGTGTTATATGTGTATGTATTGCTTACCGTAAATAATGTAAATAATGTTCGTTGTTAGATTAAGTCAGGATGTAAGACAAAGTAGATTTAGATTAGTTTGTAAGTATCTAGTTTGTTAGCTAGGCCATAAGTTAGCTATGTAAATAGAATTTAAGAATAAATATTACTTACATTCGGCAAAAATACTGACGAGATAAAGAACTAAATGTGTACACAGGCAATATCACAAGACGAATGATAAGCGTGTTATCGGCACTTGACAGGTCGGTGAAGTACACACATTACGAACTTATCCTTAACCCGAAGGTCGAGAATTATCATCACCCTATTGTAGCTTTTTGTAGCATGTGCCCGGCAAATGAGGCTCAGGGCATGGACTGTTGTCTCTGCTGTGCCAACAAACCAGAAACGGAGAATTAACTATCAGAGCAGCTGTTCGCTAGAATTTTCCTCCAGACAGTGATTGAATTCGACCTAATTATCTAGCTAGTGTCGAAAATCCTATGGCCGTACCGGGAGCGGTAGCTCAGTGCATCAACTGATGCCACTGCAGCGCCTCTGACCGGGAGGTCCTAGGTTCGAGTCCTGACGGCGCACACTGGTTTAATCGTGGCAAAAACCTGGCCATAATTGCAAAATTCAAAGTGCGCGTTTGGAATTCTGACTTATCAAATCTCGTTCGGAAGACATTGGAGCAGACTACTTTAGCTTCAGAAATTTATTTCAATCATTTTTGTCTTCCACACGGTGTCGTAAAGTTACCGTTGCTCGAATGGCTCGAATTCGTTGATTCTTGCCAACGATATTCGTGAAATTAAAAAAAGGGTTTTAAATTTTTTTAGGATTCTTTTTGTATTTCCGAATATAAGACACTTATGGCTATAAGTTAAGTATATTTTTAAGAAAAAGTGTATAATATTTTTATATATGATGCGGTTGAATTCTAAACCTGTAGCGTAACAAAGTTAGTCGTATATATTGTAGATTATATTTTTTGTCCTGCGTAGTCCTGCCTCAATTATTATTTTTATTTATCAAGTAGAATGTCCTTAATCAGAATAACACAAATTTAGCTGCACATATCTGCATCTTTTTGTTTTAAAGCGACTATACTACAATGCTACGTAGTAAGATATAACACTAGATCGCCCCCGATGGTTTCTTCGATGCCACAGGGAATTGATTTTTTGGAATAATTTTTTTACTTCTCCTTCAGATAATTACTTTTAGTAGTAAAATTAATAATATAAATTTTTGGAGGGATTAAACAATAATAACCCAAGCCACCGAGCACTTTCAGATTTTTAGTGTATTTTAAGGATTCTTCTTTTCTTGACGCAACAAACAAAACTATGGGTAACTAAGGTGTAAAAGTGAATTCAATGTGGTCACCTCAAAGTATTGTTAACTAATTTTTGATTCAATTATTCATAATTAAATATTAAATAAAATATTGTTTATTCAATAAGTGCCGACGAAATTAGATCTGTATACATAGATATTGGGTTCCGAACAGATGGGTGACATTTGTTTGAATATATATGTATATATATGTATATATATATATATATATATATATATATATATATATATATATATATATATACTAGCTGGTGCACCCGGCGTTGCTCGGGTTTATAGTAAATTATTAGAGAGGGAGAGGAATTCCATTTTTTCATACCCTGCGGTGGGGCCTACTATCTCTTCTGTTGTATCCCTTCTCCGCCCTGCTCCTCCCTGCCATGCTCTGCACGGCCACGCTTCGATAGCCCTGTCTTCTCTTCACCTCCATTTGGAAATTTCCGGTCTACCTCGCTCACTTTTTCACAAAAAATTATATTTTTCTTATTTGGGCTTCCAGCTCCTAAACTTTCTTCACTTTATAACTAAAAACAATAAACAATTCTAAACTACAGAATAAAATACTTGTAGACTCACTATATTTTGTGTTGTTTTTTTTTGTGGAGTTTCAAACATTACTTCTAATACTGCCAATAAATTGTCACATTGTAAAACTTACTCCTTTTTATATTTTGTCTTCTACTGTATTCATAAACAAATATTTGAAATTGATTTGTCAAATCGTGACCTTGAAAGAACTGACTGTTTTAAGCAAAGTTTAACATCCCAGAGTTCTCGCACGGAGACGCTAGAAGATAGATATGGAATATGAATGTATATGTAAAAACGTTATTGACGAATAGTATTTATAATTATTTTGAAGACGACAAATATACAGAAGTTTAAACTACATGTACAATAAAACTTATTTTTTTACGTAAATCAATTAATCATAAGATTGAAGCATGAGAACAATACTGACCCATCAAAATGTACATTATGTGTACACACAAAATTGACAATGTTCTGAACAAAACCATATTAGCTTCATTATTTGATCTGAAGGGCTATATATTAAGGATCTTGAAATGTGAATAACAGAAACCAATTCATGCGTTGGGAGCAATTGCAATGCAAAATAATAGCACAGATTAGTCTCAATATGTAAGTGATCATTGCTTAATTACATACTATTGCACTGATCTTCTGCACATAATGAAGAAAAAATCAACTGGGTGAAACCAAAACATACAAACATTTTACATTATACCAATTTGAACATGAGAACTGTGTAAATAGTCAAATTGTGAGTTCTATTGAAAAGCTACCCTACTACGTAGATAATTATTTACATTTGCATCTCCCCTTGCAGTATTATTTTCAATAGTGCGAGTGAGTATTTCAGCAAGTCGCACTTCTCTTAATAGCCGATTCAAAACGTTTATATACTGCCCATCTATTCGCAGTTGTATAGTCTGTTTTGACAACTTGACACTCGCATTGTTTCAAGAAATTCAATGTTTACAAATTTCTGTAAAAGAAGAGGTTGTTTAGAATGTATACAATATCTATATATAATACATTGTAGATTCTTGTATATTCTGTACTATATATTATTGTATATTGCAGTCTAAACCTAACTCAATTTCTGTACAAATTCAAACTCAAATGTTTTCTAGCCACTTTTTCCATAACACGGATTAAGGAAAATTGCATGTACCTTGTCATCTTTACCGCTTTAGTTGCCGATTTCTTCCAAATATTCCACCAATGTTCAGAACTAACAAATCACCACCGTTCATACAGGTACATTACATAACCTTATTCAAAGTCCAATGAATCTTTGAAATAATTCTGGACATAGATGAAACCAGTAGTAGATCTCAGACGTCATCCTCTGGTGGCGCACAGCTAAACTATTGACATTGATGCACTCTTGAATCTGTGATGTAAAGCTATGCCAAAAATGTCGAGAAAAGTAATTATTTTGTAAATATATTACAGTTTATGGTTGTAAATCATAGCCTATAGTACTCCAGACCTTTAAAGGAAGTTAGCACAAAAGTTTCATCGGCATTGGTTCAGTAGATTCAAATATTACCGCGTTGGAAGACAACGCACTTCTGTCTTTATATATTAGTATATATATATATATATATATATATATATATATATATATATATATATATATATATCGAAAGGACTTCAGATTTTTTCTTTTTTTTTTGTACGGATAGTGCTAAACGGACAGGATAACATGACATAAATGCCACTATCATGTCTTCTGTTTAAAAAAAATTAATCATAAATTTTTTTTAAAAATGTCTCTCATGACGTCAATATTTACATTACAGGCATTTCATATACATTATCACATTTGTGAGTACAATTACCGTAATCAGTTTTTATGACGCTTCTCGAAAAATATGAAGTTTTGAGTGCAAATGTGCTTCAAAATACGCACTTTCTGAAACGATAAAACGATATGTTCATAAAAAATGGTTCTAAATCTTTCAATGAAAATGTGCATTTACTCACATTTTTTACCCTTCTATAATATTCTTATTCTTAAAAGTTCTATTAGATATCCGAAAAATTGAGAAAACGTCAAAATAATGTGTTTTGGGCGCCAGTAGATGACAGCTGAGAAGAAGGTGGAACAAAATTTAAGAGTTCGACAAATAAGAGACGATCAATTTAACTAGCACGAGAAAATCTGTGCGATGCTGTGGAACCACTTGTGATTTTTCACTAATTTAATTGAGCAGCGCCAGTAATAACTACATTATTATTATTATTATTATTATTATTATTATTATTATTATTATTATTATTATTATTATTCCGTATATTTTTGGACTACAAAACTCAACAGATTAACCGCATGAGCCTGTGGGTGACTTTTTATACACTCGCTATCATTTGTGGCTTAATAACACAGCTTAGATTATTCCAGGTAGTGTCAACGACTTTATAATTCGTGGAACTCATCGCCAAGAACACATCCTGTTTCAGAATGTGTCATGTATCAGACGTCGGGTGTTGGGAGTTACATCTCAGTTACTGTTCTGTGTTACAAGAGTGCGGTCGTCCTAGGTGAAATCTTTATTCGAATGCGAATCATTTGCTAATGAATTTTAGTTTCTTTCTTTTGAGTGAGTTGTTGAAATATGTTTCGGAAAGGACTCAATTCTGATGAAATTCTCAAAATATTGTATGATGAGAATGATGAGGTTGATGAGATTTCGGAACAAGTAGAACCATTTTATACATATTTCTACGCACATTGAGCTCATTTTTATGAGTCAGTTAGCCATTTTGAAGCCGCCATTTTGAATTTTGAAATTTCATTATGACATTTGAAATCAATGACCTTCAGAGCCCCATATGTATATTTTTATATGCATTTTTCTTTGTTTTTAAATGAGTCGATCCGCCATTTTGAAGGCGCCATTTTGAATTTTGAAATTTCGTAATGATATTCTAATTCAGCGACCTCAAAAACCCCTTGATACCAATTTTTACGCAAATCCGCTGACATTTGCAATTATGACCAAGTTTTAGGCCCGATTCAACCAGTGTGCGGCGGCAGGATTTTCGACACTAGCCTAACCGGGAGGTTCTAGGTTCGAGTCCTGACGGCGGCGGGATTTTCGACACTAGCTTTTCAGCTAGGTCGAATTCAGCTGCTGTCTGGAGGAGAATTCTAGTGGCCGGCTGCTCTGATCGGTAGTTTTCCGTGGTTTCTCCGATCAACCCCAGGCGAATGCCGAAGCAGTACCCTAACAAACGGGCCACGGACCGCGCGCGATCTGTCCTTCCTCTTCCTTGTCCTCTCCCCTCACACACACACACTAACATGCACTACACTACCACATATTTCGGGAAACCGGTCGGGAGCTTAGAGCTTGTCCAGGCTGGGGCGGTGCCCCGCTGGTGGGAGAGTCCTGGTTAGGGGGTAACCCCACTAGCCGACGGTAGGTCGGCGCCGGATCTCACCATCCAGCGGGGGAAGATCACCGCCATCTCCCGAGAGAAAAAACATGCACTGCACTAACGGGACTAATGACCATAGCAGTTGACGCGCCCGGAAACATGAATCAATCAATCAATCAATCGACACTAGCTAGATAATTAGGTCGAATTCAATCGCTGTCTGGAGAAGAATTCTAGCGGACAGCTGCTCTGATAGTTAATTCTCCGTTTCTGGTTTCTCCGATCAACCCCAGGCGAATGCCGAAGCAGTACCCTAACAAACGGGCCACGGACCGCGCGCGATCTGTCCTTCCTCTTCCTTGTCCTCTCCCCTCACACACACACACTAACATGCACTACACTACCACATATTCCGGGAGACCGGTCGGGAGCTTAGAGCTTGTCCCGGCTGGGGCGGTGCCCCGCTGGTGGGAGAGTCCTGGTTAGGGGGAAAACCTCTCAAGCCGACGGTAGGTCGACGCCGGATCTCGCCATCCAGCGGGGGAAGATCACCACCATCTCCCGAGAAGAAAACATGCACCTAACTAACGGGACTAATGACGAAAGTAGTTGACACGCCCGGAAACACGAAAAAATCAATCAATCAATTGAAATTGATATTTCAATTTTGGGGGTACTTTAGATGAAGCCCCTCAGACATTTTCCAAATATTAAAAAAAATGACTCCAATTTTTTTTACTAAATTTCGTTGTTGAATAGTGCAATAGACGTTCAAGAGAATGATGGTATCGTTTTCATTGATTTCCCCAATTTTTCGAAAATTGCAAAAAACAATTTCAATACTACAAAATTTAAGATGCACAAAACTAGCACTTTAAATAACGTCATGACATTTTTTTGATAAACTGAGTAGTTTTTACGTAATTTGCGTTTGAAATTTACAAAAATGTTGTTTCTCAAAAACCGCTCCAGTTTTTCCTACATTTTCTCCACTTAAGTAATATGGGATGGTAAAAAATATAACGCTAGAATCATTTTCGGGTACTGCTCGTTTTTTTTTCGAAAATTACAAAAAACAATTTCAAAACTACAAAATTGAAGATATCTATTTTTGCCTCAGACAAAGTCTGTTCTAAAAAATTAGCTCTTTAAAAAAGGTCAAGTACGATTTTTTGAAAAACTAGTAATGTTTGCACAATTTGCGTTTGAAATTAAAGAATTTTTTCTCGAAAAATCGCTCCAATTTTTTCCTTAAAATTTTCTCCCAATATGTAATAAGGGACGGTAAAAAATATGGTAATAAAAAATCTAGTGGTACTGAAGAATGGCACAGGCTTTCTCGCGCTAGTTAGTTTACAAATCTCTTTAGTCTCGACGAGCTTCTAGATGGTCTTGATCTCTTCCCAACTGACATCTTTTGCCGCTGAAAGTACATTCTTTCACATTTTCTCATTTTTTTCGGCTGCCTAATGCTAGAACTGAAACAACTATGCGATTGTGACAGAAGTACCAATTCCCTGTATGTCCCTGTGGCCAAAGAAGTTAAAAGTCAGGTACGGACTCAGCATTTTGGAGGGAAGAGTTCGTGACTCTTTCAGGGATAATTATTTGTCACAATTATGTGTTGCGAAGGAAACTATTGAGAATTTCAGAAACTTTATTGAAAATCATTTGAAGCAATTCTACTCACATGTACAATCAATTAAGATTCTAAATAAACTGGAAGTAAGTGTATGTAATTTTCGGTTTTTGAATTTTTAAAAAAAATTTCAACTCTCTTTTTCTATTTTTAAAACGTATGTCACATCAAGTCGTTTTATGTACCCTCTCCCTCAGAAAAAATGTCGTTCAAAATTCTATCTTCCACACTGCGCCGACAAACTTGGACACCCCTCGGCCTGGGGGAGGGCAGGGGGAGGGACGCGTTGACCAATCGCTAGCAGGTAGAACCACAGTTGTCTGTGATTGGTGCAACATCCCAAGGGGCAGAAAGAACGCTGTCTCAGGGGGAGGGGGCTAGTTCGTTTACGTACGAGACGGAAATATCGTCATATTTCCCTGCCGAAGGAGATAGTTTGCCTGCGCGTACGCCACGACGAAAAAAATATTTCTAAGTGGGGTTTTCCGTCCAGAATGATTGTCTATAGACCAGTAAATATTTATAATTTTAGCAACAATTATTCTAACTTTTAGTAATCGATTTGTAACTCCTGACAAACTGCTATTTTGAGATATTCATTTCAGGCGCAATTTGCGGAGCCTTCCCGGCCGTTCTAACGCATATTTCGAATTTGTTTATAAAATTATAATTTGTTGCAAAATTGTTAATTCGCTGTTTTTGGTTCTGGGACATCGGGAGACTCTCCCCACTTTATATTTGCAAAATTTGGAAATTGTTTATAAATTTGCAATTGTTGCAAATTTTTTTATTGTCTAATCTGAATGGCGTTTAAATGTGATGCAAAATTCCGGAATCCGTTCGGTGCTATTATATCTCGTTCTCGAGATATATGTAATTGTTTATAAGAAATTAACATCTTAGTAGACCCCATTTGTTTGCGCTTCATTCATTCGCGCTAGCAGAATAGCGTGGGATGGGCATACTGAAAAAACAGTTCTCCAATGCCGCGCTTTTGCCTGCCACATACGCTTAAAATGCACTTGCTTGTAAACAAATTCTGTGGCCAATTTCATTATGCTAAATTCGTATTTTTACGGCGACTATGAGCATAACTTTTATTTGGCTTTTATATTCTCTTTTAAGTCCTACAATTTGCAAGTCGATATATTTATCAAATAGGAAAGAAATTGATTATAAAAAAATATTTTTCAACGTGCATTACGCCCAAACAATTGTTTCTGTTTTTCTATCAAAGGGATGTTGAGCCACCGAATAACTGTATTATTAATTTTTTTAAGTCCCCTGTTAACACCGAGAGTCAGAAATTATTTGTTCCTCTTGTTTAACCATTACCATTAACAAATAGGGAAACATATTGCTTAGCTGTTTGCTATAAACTGCACTGGATTGGATGAAGGTAGTGTTAAGGTTTTCAAATACAGAAATATTCAATTTTGTGTTTTGAAAGATCACATGAGTAGAATCACACATGACAATATTTACACAAGTATAGAAATCTCTAAATAAACGTATATAAACTTTAAGTTAATATTTTCAATTCAATTTATCATTCCTTTCTAAAACTGTTAATTTATTGTTTTAATTGTATAATATTCAAATCAGAGCTTTATGTGCTAAATCTACGCATTGTTAATACATATTTTTAAACAACATTAATATATTTAATATACATTTAAAAGGATTTTAGATTGGCGAACGTTTCAATGAAATTTCATGAATTCCTAAATGCTTGAAAATAAATACTTGTAAAATTAAATAATTGTAGCGTGTAAAAATATAACAAACTCACGTATTTGGTAAAACGAGTTGATATTACTAAAAGAAAGCAAAACAGATGTTATAACAATTCAAAGAGATTTAGCGTTTGTTTACAGTTTAGTAAATATCAATGCACTAGCATTTCCCAGTGAAAATACATAGAACGAACTTGGTGGTCAAGTGATATGACCTTCCCAACACAGACTACATTTCAGTATCGTCAGAGTTCGAAGGTGGTTTGTTGGCCTCCATTCTACGAATCTATCAAAACCTTGAATTTTGCACGACCATCTGTACAGGGAGAACGTAGCGGTTTATTAAACGGAAACGGGCCATTCGAGGTATCTAATGTGCACTCTTTGAAAACGTTTAACCATTATAAACTATCCCTAAGAAAAATATCAAATAAACAATGTTAAAGGTCATCAGCTTAACATTGTCTTTACTATTTCAATGTTTTCAACATCCCCAAAACCAACAGAAAACCCATGTTTTTACAGGTTATTATAAAACCAATTCAATAAATATAAGCATTTATTCACGTAATTATTTTTAAAACACTCAAATATCTACGATGTTATTTGATTCATGTCTTCATCGAAGATCTGAGATTAAAAAACTGATAAGCAGAGAAAATTAAAGTAATTTTGAGTGATTGATGAGGTTGAATGATCAAACGAAAAACAATGTTTCTTGCTTCATATAATGCTATCGTGTTTAACAGACATGTAATTACATGTGATACCTATATTTAAACATCCAAACTAATGAAAATTTTCAAAATTAAAATCATCAATAAAACGTTGATTCATCAGTAAGGATTATATTATTAAATACTTTTTTGAGATTCATGTGCTCCTGTGTGAATAACGTAGTAAACGTGATTCGTATGATCCAGTTTCTCAGAATAATACAAAACCTGCTAGACACATACACTAAACATAATAGTTGTCAAATAGTTATTTACGACATGAGTATCATAAGATATCTTCTTACAATACGAAATTGGAGAATTATCAAACAAGACTCTTTAGCCGAAATTGTTAACCAATTGAATATTGTAATATAATGTTACCATTTGAATATCATAGAAAGTAAGACGCAATTTGTCAAAATTCATGTGAACTATAATTTTTCTTTAAATTTTACTCCTTATCCTGCGAAAGATGTGTGACAGTACTTATGTTAACAGTTATACTGCCATGGGTTTAATTAATTAGTTTTCAGTACGCAAATTATTGTTTTTGGTTTTAAAGAAGCATGGATATACAGAGTATCGGGGAACGAAACGTCGAAAGTTTGAAAAAAGCTGTTTAAACAATTTTAATCATACTTTGTCTAATAAACTACATAGATATTTTGAATGGCTGAGCTGCAATAAACACGCAAATTTTGGTTTGAAAATATGATTTCTACGCAAAACTTTGCATTCTAGAATCATGTAAACAGACCAGAAACATGTAACATCTTTATTATTAACAATATAAATTAATATATTAGTTCAGAAAAAAATTAACCGAGAAATAAAAAAGCAGTCGAACTGTGAAAATTGGGTGCTTTTTTATTTCTAGGTTAATTTTTCTTTCTGATCAAATATATTCATTTATTTTGTTAATCATAAACAATTTAGATATTAATGAAGTGTTTATATGCTTCTACAACGCAAATAGTTGCCTAGAAAACATATATCCAAACCAACTTTTGAATGTTTATTGCGGCTTAGCCATTTGGAATATCCGTGTAGTTTATTAGACAAAATAAGCTTAAAATTGTCTTAACAGCTATTTTTCGAAGATTCGACATTTCTTCCCCGAATATCCTGTATATAAAAGGCTTGATTTCTGTTGGTACGCGACGGAACGGCGTTCCGGTTCTTTGGAAATAATTATGAAATTATATTATATATAAATAGCTATTGCTATTATATTAATAATTAATTTGAGGCGCGTTTCGGGGCCTAAGATTTTAAAAATAAAGGATATATGTATCATAATAACTCTTATGACGACACTGTTCTCAGTTACGTCAAGTTTTAATTTAGAGAATCAAAGTGAATGGTCTAAGTTTACTCACCTAAATAAAGTTTATCTTACTATACATACTATTTAGAAAGTGTTTTATGTTCAAAACAAGTGTTGCCTCAACAGCATATATTTTCACGTATTATTCGTAATTGCTATGCAATATTCAATACGGACTATGTGAACCTGCAAAAAAGAAACAAAAAAAAAGACCTACTGCAGCAGAAAATATTTTCTACTCGTCGGGATTCGAACTCGGGTCTTTAATGTTAACTCACCTGACACGGTTCCCCCTCACCACCAGGTACACGACAAGACTACCTCCTTTCCGATGCGAAAAGAAAGTGAAGCATTTGCAGTTTTAAAAAAAACAGGGTGTTCAATTTATCTTAATACAAGATCTATTTTTAAAAAGAGATTTAATTAAACAAAAATCTCTAGCGTTCATTTTTTCGGCAATGTTATAAAGATCAGTCGGGGCTAATATTATACAGTAGAAAATTGGGGTTAATGTATTACACTTTAAGAGTTGTTATTTATTTATGTCCAAAATTAACAAGAAAATGACAAATGATAGGAAATATATTCTATTATAATGACCATATAGCAAACACTCAGAATGTAACAATATTTGGGAGGAAAAAAATCAAAACTAAAATGCCTAATTTTTCCAGTCAAAAACTTTACCACCGTGATATAAATCTTTTGATGTTACTTCGTTATTTTTTATGACACGATATTTTTGAAAATAGGTTATCATTAAGAAAGAATTAATATTCTTTTCTGCGTTAAAATAATGCAATAATATTAATCGTGTCATGATATATACAGCCTCAAATTTGTGGGGCTAATATGATACAACTTAAGAGGCTAATGTAATACGGGTGTCGGGGCTATTTTGATACACTAAAAATTAACACGCAGACAACTGGAAGGGATTTTTGTATGTTTAATATTACATCAAAGGCGCTAAAATTCCGATTTGATGTTGATAAACTATCCAAGTGTTTATCTGAGAAAGAAAGACCAGGCGACAATTCATATAGATTTCCTCGTTCTCCTCCCTACCCAGTACATGGTGATTCACTTATAATTATCAATTGGCGGAAGCTTCTGCTGTTTCAGTGCAGTTACTGATTTTTCACTGGAATCACAAGGAACCAGGCCTACAATAGGAGCTAACACCATCAATTCAACTCCAGATATCAACTGTTCTCATCCAGTACTTTTGAGATAATACTGTTGGAAAAAAATAAAAAAAACAGTAGCCCTCCAAAGAATAAGGAAGCGGTTAGACCCAATAGCAGCAATCATTACTAGTGAAGAGTGGATCATTACTAGGAAAGAGTGGAGTGTTTAATTTACATTAATTTAATATCTCTTTTTAAAAAGAGATTTCATGAAACAAAAATCTCTAGCGTTAATATTTGTTTTCGACAATGTTAATAGGTATTTGTTTGCAATTTTCGAAAATTCAGATCGTTCGCCCAAAATTGAACGTACGCCACTTTTAAACATCTTGTGCTTCGAGGAATAGATTTACAGAAAAATTGGAGCTCTTTTTGAGGAAATTATGTAAATATGATGGGGTTTGGTGTAAAGTACCTTCAAAATTAAAAGATTCGTTTCAAATTCGAAGATTCGTAATATTAGCCAGATCGTTCAAGGAATATCCATTTTGGTGAAAATCGTGTTTACTTTAGGCTCTAGAATTACTCACACGAAGACGGATTCACAAAGAGGTTTTTTGGAAAATCACTTTTTCGGGTTCAAAAAACAAGCGTTTTGACAGCCTTGTGTATAGAAAATAAAAGAACAATACCAACAATCTACTTTTTTCGAACTAGCTACTTACAACACGTGTTTTCTGTGAAAATTTCGACACTTCCTCCTACAGCATTACGTAACTCTCTTTACACGTGGAGGTAAAAATATTCCAGCGTTACTGGGATTTGAACTCGGATCCCTGTAGTCCGTAGGTCTGGCTCGACCGCACTGTGCTATCACAGATATTTCTCAACACGCTGTCCAAGCACACTTATTACGAAAAGAATAGTTACGTGATATTCATTGCACTTAGATTTTTTATTAGAGGAATGTTCTACATGTGTCAAAGGTATCAAATTCGCAATAAGAATTCAAACGATTACAACCCACGCAACTACATAGCTCATTTTACTTAGAAATATTTTCAACCAGAAGCCGTGGTCTTTAGAACCCTCTGTGGAAGTCGTTCCCGGTCTTATCTTTCGGCGACTATGGCCAAGGTTGAATTACGTCACAGATGAAAGTTGCGATAACGCTAGACCTCAACACGGGCGGGCATGCAGACGTGCTGAAGCCAGAATCGCAATAGGGGCATATTTATACGTGATTCTTAAAGACATTAACACACTAAAATAAGTAGTGGCGCCTCAAAACACATGCTTTATGTGATATTTATAATGGATACGAATGATTATAACTATACAACTAACCGCAAAATTGTTTCTACCCGAAAAAATTATTCGCCGTGGATGAGATTCGATCTTACGTGCCTAAGCTTCTCCAACAGTGCGCTTACCTGCTATACCACAGAAACTCTTATAACTTTTGTCTCTCACAAAGATGATTTTAAACTGTCATGTATCACAGATTTGACTAAAAAAGAACGTGCGGCGTTTAGATGCTTGTGTTAACTACAGACGGACAGACAGACGCCAACATGAGATCTACACCATTCTCTTAAACGTTCTTGAGATTATGGAGAAAAAATTAATCAAAACCGATGACGCCGCTTTTGAGAAAATTTTGAAAATATCTCTGGGGCTTTATGTAAAGTACCTCCCAAAATTAAAATATCGGTTTCGAATTAATGGGACCGTGATATCAACAAGATCGATTGGGTATTATCAATTTTGGACAAAATCGGTTGAACAATTTAACCCCTAGCGTTGTTCGCAGACGGAAGACTGATAGACAAACGTTTTGCCGTCATTCAATTTTTCGGTAACAACGATCCACAAAACATGAATTCTGGCTACACAACGCGTTAAAGGATTTCCCCCTAAATTTAGCAAATAAATTTATTCACTTTTTCGTTACCAGGATGGGACGGTTTTTCTGCCGAAAATTCGCCGTATTCTGGTGCACGATTACAATACCTTTTCTTCTTACGACAGTAAGTGCGAGAAAGTAAAAAATCAATAAAAACATTTAATCCTTTTTTCCACCCCCATTTCCGTCTTCCTAAAGGCCTAATAAAATAGCCTGTCCAACATAAAATGTATTAACCCTATGTTATTTTTCCTAGTTTACCAATCCCCGTCTCAGTACGGGGGAGTGGAGGCAAAACTAGGAGAAGAAAAATCCCACACCACTAACACCTGGCTGTAGAGTCCCAACTGGGACAGGCAGCTGAAGAGAGCATCAACCTCAGAAGCGTCGGCAATGAGCGCAACAATGGATGCTGTGGGCAGCAACAATTGACGCTGCCAAAATTGGACACATATTTGCTTATCAATTCCTGTTAAAATTGTTTTGTTTTCAGTTAGCATTGCTGTGATTAAATGTTCTTATAAGTCTTGTTTATGGACCACTAATTCGTGTTTCGAATACATAAAATTATTTTTGCCCGATCTCAAGATATTCTAAAATAATTCTTAAATATTATATTTTCTTTTAAATGATGACCTACAAGTACAACCAAACAAATCATAATTAGTCTCTTCATAAATAATTAAGAAATTAAACAGTTATAAATGCCCCGGAAAGCAGTAAGCCCGCTAAAACATTTCATTTTCGCTGCGAACTCTATTTCAAAATCTATTTTAATTTACTACTTTAGTTATTGAAAAAGGTCAAATAATTTGGAAAGTAAATGAATGAATACTATTATAAATACGTATTACCTAATGCATATCTGCGTATATATATATACTTCTCGACTTTAAACTTGATTACAACATTTTATTGAACGTAGAGATATTCTAACATTAACGTTAAGTAAATAAAGGTCGGTATTACACTGTAAAAGATCTTTGTCAAAGATATTTTATAAAAGAAATATGACAGTGTAATAGCCAATATTTTATAAAAGATTTCTTTTATAAAATTTCTTGGATAAAATGTAGTCTCCGGCTTCCAAGTTTTATATTTGGTAACATGGCGTCCGATATAGGGGTATTGCTTCAACCAAAGTCATAATTGCTGAGTGCGAGTAATTAGAATGTTTATATAATACTGTCCATCCGAACTACAGAAGTAAAACCAAACGAATTAACGTTTGTAGGACACATTTTCCCGGGAAGTGGAAAATATGGTGTTTGGAAAATGCCCAGTTCAGGAAGATAATTTTTTTAAACTTTCCTATCAGAAAACTGAATTTCGAAAGAAAGAAGAACGACAAAGAAAATTGAATGTTTCCTCATCCATCCTCAAATAATTCTTCATTTCGAAGGTCTTTAATTAATGCTTCACAATGTGCGACCCATAACCTCACCATGGCGTTGTTCTAAAGCCTCACCCTCAAACGTTTTCTTATTTACCTTTTGCTACATTAGCATTAAACATAGATTAGTTATAATAAAACATAAAGTAGCAAAACACAACTATTTGTGCGTAATTGATTGTAAATGGCGAGCAAACCTACATAAAATTTGGACGAAATGTAATACGCTCATCAAATTTCTTTGTCAAAGTTTTCTCATCAAAGTTCAAAGACTGCCACGAAGTTCTTTATCAAAGATATGTCATATAACTTTTACAGTGTAATACCGGCCAAAGCCGCCGTATGTTATATCTTTCCCATTCATGTCGCCAACAATGAACTTCTCGGAAACACATCTCAAATATCCATAGTTGAATATTATAACAACAAAATATCAAATTTTTCTAATAAATGTTCCTTCAAGATTCCGGTATTTTCTGTTTTTCTTTCATGTTATATTTAAATACTATTATTAAGAGAGAAAACCTCATTGAGATAATTTCAATTAAATCAATGCAACTCGAAGAGCAAACGCTCGTGCGATTTGAAGAATAAACGCTAGTTTCTTTCTGTACTCAGAATTCGTCTTGTATATGAGTTAGGGCAAGGGGATACCAAAATTTAAGAAAACGTTCACAGAATACATTTCTCCATACAGTA